>JABUQX010013795.1:2500-5000 GCA_015478945.1 Trachelipus rathkii
AAGATGTAAGCTTATGAATGAAAGCCTTGCATCAGAATTTATCGAAAGCTTTCGGCATGTCTAAAACAGCATCAAAATATTTCTCGAAATACCGAAGAAATCCTGAAAATGCCTCAGTACGACTATGTTCTTGGGTTTTGTTTAGTGCTAGAAAGGAAAGCTAATTAGAAGGATTAAGATGTCACCAAATTTTCCTAGTACGGTAGATTAGAAAACTTTGGAAAGGAGAAAGGTGAAAGCGATTGGAGGATAGTTAAAAGGTTGAAAGTTGTCATCTTGTTTTTCGGGACAGGTTAAATGAGCTTACGTTTCCAGCAAGAAGGAAAGGTTGATGTTATAGGCAGATGTGAAACAGATTCACAAGGCAAGGTGAAAGCTCGGAAGCCCAAGTTTTGGGAACCGCAAGTGAAATGTCATCATGACCTTACCACATCTTAGAAATGAACACACACACACACACACACACACACACACACACACACACACACACACACACACACACACACACACACACATACCTACACGCACACACAAAAAAAGAGAGAGAGAGAGAGAGAGAGGAGAGAGAGAGAGAGAGAGAGAGAGAGTAGGCATAATTGAGTTGGAGGGAGAAAAAAAAAGATGAATAGCTCCGGAATTATATTTCCCACGAAGAAAAAAGTTTTTATTGCCCCGGAGAATGAATTTAGCACAATTATGGGATGAAATATAAGCAGCATAACTTCCTGGAGTTTGAAGATGACAAAAATCCGTGAATTCAGAGTCCCTGTGACGAACAGCTTGAGAACAAGCAAAGTTAAGCCAAGGTTTATTGGTTTTGGTTGAAGAAAAAGAGAAAGGAATATACGACTCCATTCTAGAGAAAACCACTTTGGTTATGGATTTTCCACACTTCAAAGGATCACTTCCACTAAAGAATTATTTCTTTCATTGGATTTCAAAGTTAGCAGCACAAAAGCGCTAGAAAATTTCCTCACTAAAGAAGGTGGCCGTTTATGTGGAAGACTTAAAGAGATACAACACGATATATAAATGAAAAGGTGACTGGAGGAGCCCATAAATGGAAAGAGTTTAACAGTATAATAAAAAAAAGTATTGTATGTTAAGAAATGGTCAAATGTATTGGGTTTATCTTAAAGACGAGATCAACGACAAGTTTCAGGAGCTGCAAAGTCAGCTCTAGGGTGTTGCACATAAGAAAATGATACGCAAATTCACCAACTGTATCTTGAAAATTAGTGAAAAAGCCATAAGCGATGATAAACATTCAAATCACCAAGAATGATGATTTCAGTAAAATGAAAAGAAGAGAGAATGTTTTCTAATTTAGAGTTTAAATTGTAGAAGAAATTAGGATAGTCAATTGAGTTAAGAGATACATATATGCATAACAGAGCAATTTAGTCATTGATAAGCAAAAAGTCCTAAAAAATAAGGGGGGAGTGGGTGAAAACTTTTAATAGAAAATATAATAAAAAAAAAGAAAGATAATGAAATCAGAAGATTAAAATTAGAGACACGAGGTGAAACAATTTCACTGCGCACCTACTCACAACAACAACAACAACAACAACAACAACAACAACAACAACAACAACAACAACAACAACAACAACAACAACAACAACAACAACAACAACAACAACAACAACAACAACAACAACAACAACAACAACAACAACAACAACAATAACAACAACAACAGCCTTTGGCTTAAAACTGAGTATAGAAAGATAATGGGAAAATATAAGGTATACTTGCTATCAGGACATTCAAACACCCGAGTTCCGATTAAAAATAAGAGGTGAGGTCTAATGTGGGAAAGCGACGCTCGGCAAAATTGGGGAAATTAGAGTATATACCGCGAATGTTACAGAAATTAATAGTAAAAGAAAGCCGGCCGTACACAAAACAAATGAGCAATTAGGGGCAGCGTCAAACACATCATAGGGGTCGTCAAGTCTCGGGTGGTGATCGAGGGGTAAGATGGACGGATGAGGGGCTATTTTTAGAAGAAGTCTCTCTTAGCTTCCCTGAGGTTACGTTTGTTCGTGTCATTTTAAGAAAAGTAATTAAAGGTCTAATTATGTGATAGTGCTTATGGTGTTTGAAATAGGAGTGTTCACTGAAAAATCTTTAGACACACACTCCAGAGTAAGAAGAAAGTGTGAATATGGCAACAAAGGGAGGAAAATTTAAGCACTGGAGTGCAGCGGGATGATCCATCTCACCCTAACACCCCATACATCCTCAAAAGGGATAATATATATATATATATATATATATATATATATATATATATATATATATATATATATATATATATATATATATATATATATATATATATAAATCAGTATGCATAGTTGATGTATGATTAAAATATTATTATTATTAAAAAATCAACTTTGTATTATTGATCAAGCGTCTTTTTTCATCTTCTTTCCTGTCTTTATATAACAGTATAGAATGTCACTGTTCATCCATTAAGTCAATAAAT
>JABUQX010013795.1:12500-25000 GCA_015478945.1 Trachelipus rathkii
GTCGCCCAAAAACAGTAATAGATGGACTAGTTTCTTGTTCACAGTCACAATTTTCAAATATTTACATCTTGTTGCAAATACTGGCAATTTACCCGTGTTTAATGCTTCAGTAGAAAGGAAGCTTTTCAACATTAAGACTTCTGAAAACTACTTGAGAAATACTAGTAGAGATGAAAGACTTACTGGACTTGCCCTCCTCTGCATACATCGAAATATTGAAATAAAAATTGAAGATGTTATCTCGAACTTCGCTCACTCTCATGTCAGGAGAATAAATTTAACAATTTAGGTAAGATGATTTTAATAATTCAAATAAATTCTTCCCATTTTTTTAGGAATTTTAATATTTTGTCCTTATTTATATATATATATATATATATATATATATATATATATATATATATATATATATATATATATATATATATATATATATATATATATATATATATATATATATATATATATTTTTATATGTCTCACATATATATATATGTATATATATATATATATATATATATATATATATATATATAAAGAACGATTTTTGTTTGGCCCCCCCGAAAAAAATTTCTGGATACGCCACTGTATATATATATATATATATATATATATATATATATATATATATATATATATATATATATATATATATATATATATATATATATATATATATAAATTTATATTTTTTAATATATATATTATTATATTTATTTTTGTAAATACCCCCTGATATTTTCACCATGCTGGGATTTGATCCTGGAACGGACCAAACTCCAGGAGCGGATTGTACACAGGATAATAATGTAAAAAAAAACTTATATGTTTTTATCTGATTTTCATTTGTTTTCATTTTATAGCGTAATGACAATTAAACAAAATTTCATACATTAACATTATCGTTATCATAGTGTTATTTTAATAAATGTTCGAAAATACCGCCATTGACCTCTAAACATTTACGGCTTCGTCTACGAAGGGCGGCTGTTGCTCTCCTGATTGTTTCATGTCTTCCTTTAATAACGCCTGCAGCATTTTGAATACGTCGAATTAGTGCATCCCGAGTGTCTACTTTTACTCTGTATACGTCAGTTTTGAACCAGCCCCATAAACAATAATCTAGTACTGTGAGGTCTGGAGATCTTGGAGGCCAACTAATTGGACCACCGCGACCAATCCAACGCTCTGGAAACCATCCGTCCAAATGTTGCCTGACCTGACGAGCGAAATGTGCGGGAGCTCCATCATGCTGAAAGTACATATGCATTCTGATGTTTAGAGGAACATCCTCCAATGGTCCTTGTAATTCATTTTGTAGAAATTGGAAATAGTAGTCTCTTGTGAAGGGATTCTCAAACATTAAAGGTATGCCGGTATTTTTGAGCATTTATTAAAATATTACACTTTTTCAAACGTTTAATGTATGAAATTTTGTTTAATTGTCATTACGCTATAAAATGAAAACAAATGAAAATCGGATAAGAACATATGAGTTTTTTTACATTATTATCCTGTGTACAATCCGCTCCTGGAGTTTGGTCCGTTCCTCCCGACTCACCCTATATATATATATATATATATATATATATATATATATATATATATATATATATATATATATATATATATATATATATATATATATATATATATATATATATATATATATATATATATATATATATATATATATTTTTTATATATATTTATATATATATATATATATATATATATATATATATATATATATATATATATATATATATATATATATATATATATATATATATATATATATATATATATATATATTATATATATATATATATATATATATATATATATATATATATATATATATATATATATATATATATATATATATATATATATACATATATATATATATATATATATATATATATATATATATATATATATATAATTATATATATATATATATATATATATATATATATAGAGAGAGAGAGAGAGAGAGAGAGAGAGTTCTATAAATATTACGGCTTATATGTATAAACCACCAAACATTAATTGACATTAATTTTCTGCTGACTACCCTTTAAACTGTTTAAATCTATCTTTTAATAAATCCTGTAAATTCTTAAATCACTCCTCTGTAAAAATATTTTACTGACAGTTCATTTTCAAACTTCAATGTCGACTTGCTCAGTGCTCTCGAACTGAGACTGCAAAGATGAATATGGCATAGATATTGTCGTAGGTCAAAAAGTGTGGTATTCAGTTTTCGCAAGGTCAAGCAAGGTCAAATTTATAAGAGGTAGGATGCAAAATTTGTGCTACATCAAGTTTTTTAATCACCTCTTTATGATGGCTACCTCACTGAAGGATACCTCACAGAAGGGTGCTATTTTATTGGAGCAAATTGTGCTTTCGGTTCTCAAGAAGGAATAACGATTCATGTTTGGACAGGATAAAATATTTTTCCTTTCTAATTAAAAACGTGTTCGACCATCCGAATTGCCATAAAACATTCCTACCATCAAAGTATGTTCGAATTTTTCATTTTTACCTAAGGGCATGTTATCTGACCTAGATAAAACCGTTGATTTGGCACGTTGGGATTGAGGAAAAGATCAACAATATTATCTTTCTAAAACCGATTGCCTCGAGAAATTTTCAGCAGCTGATTGCAAACTTCGGCTAAATACATGCGCTGGAGTTGTCCTGTAACACAACTCTGAAGCTTCTGCTTTCTTTTCATAGAAATTTGTTGGGATATTTTGTCTATCTATAATTTTGAAACCCAATCTATCAAAAACTATCGTTACGCCTAGATCCACAGCAAATGTTTTTCCGAAATCCTAAGCGCAAATGCCCAAGAGTCAGATAGATGGGAAAAAAGACCAGCAGTCGAACGTTCCCCAGTAGAGCAATTCTGGCAAAATGAGATCAGAATTGAAAATTTAAGATATTCCCAAATCTTCCTGTTAAGGGTAAATTAGAAAACATTGGAAAGAATAGAGTTAAAGCGACATGACGATAATTGGAGAATCAGATCGTAAGGAAGGAAGGGACTCATAAATTCGATAAAAACAGAAGGAAAGATATAAACCTAAAAATCTTTTTATTTTTGTTAAGCTCAGAGAGATCAGAAATAATGTCTTTAGGAGAAATTACAATGTTTGGCATAAAGAATTGGTGCAAGATTAAGAAAGAAGAATAGGTTCCAATGACCTAAAGTGGAATTAGATACAATGGTTTGAGTAAAGAATTTCTTTTTAGCAGAAGGTAAGACAGGAGAGAGAGAGAGATAGAGATAGAAGAGAGAGAGAGAGAGAAGAGAGAGAAGAGAGAGAGAGAAAGGAGAGAGTAAATAGAGGAGAAAGAGCGAAATGAGAGAGATGAGAGAGAGAGATGAGAGAGATGGTGCAGTCGGAAGATACAAGAGTTAGGAAAAAGGAAAAAACAAAGCTTACAAAATACAAAAAAAAGAGTGATGAGGAGGAGGAGGAGGAAGAGGAGTATGCGGAAGAAGAAAGGAAGGAACCCGAATAATTATCTCACTTTTACAGAGAAAAGAGTTTTTTATATAGTGATGAATATATTTTTCTCGATATTTTTCTCGCCTTCTTGGCGTTTGAAGACAGATTCCTGAAGGCAGCATTTTTGTGATGAATATCACATGAACAAAAAGTTTAAAACCAAAGGTTTTGAATTTTTAATTAAAAGGAAATAAAATAAAATGTAATCCTCCTGGACATTGAGACTGACCTCAGCGTATTTCGAGGGATTCTCCCATCGCAGCAGTAATAATTCCAATGTAAAAACGAATTACGACCCCTGAAGTCCAACCAGTTGACACCACCAAATTACCGTACTTGATAGATGAGAATGAAGAGATAAGATGATGATCAGCAGAGCAGCAAAAATATGTGGAAAGCTTTTGACAGAAAAAGAAGGATTGAGAAAAATGGTCAAGAATATCGGGTTCATGTCTAAAAAAAATTTTAAATTCTGGAATTCAGCTACACAATCAGCTCAAGGTTTATATATATTATTATATATATATTATATATCATATTAATATATTATAAATATATAATATTATTAATATATATTATATTATAAGTATATAATTAATATATATATTATATATTAATGAGTTATATTATATATATATTATATATTATATTTATATATTATTATATATATTATTATATTATATACATTATATTATTATTAATATATATTAATTATACTATATATATATAATATAATATATATATATTATATATATATTATATATAATATATATAGTATTATATAATAATATATATATATCAACACATATAAATATTAAATTTACAATCTTTTCAACAACTAGACACAAGATAATTGATAATGTCTTCGAAGTAAGAACTATCAAGCCATTATCTATAATGCTTATAAAAATACGACAAAGACTCCACCACATTTTCGTATCCTTCATATTAAATATGTTCCAGCAATATATAAAATCTGTACAACCTATTAAACTCTATATCAGAAAAAATAGTGTTATGGTACATTAATTTGTACTGAAGACGTTCATCATATATTATTATTATTATTATTATTATTATTATTTAAATTCAAATTATTATATAATAAAATTATTAATTATTATTATTATTATTATTATTATTATTATTATTATTATTATTATTATTATTATTATTATTATTATTATTATTATTATTATTATTATTTTTATTATTATTATTATTTATTTTTTTTATTATTTATTATTATTATTATTATTTTTATTATTTTATTATTTATTATTATTAATTATTATTATTATTAATTATTATTATTATTATTAATTATTATTATTTGTATTATTCTTATTATTTTATATTATTATTTTTATTATTATTATATTATTATTAATTTATTATTTAATTATTATTATTATTATTATTATATTTATTAGTAAGTAATTAAGAATCCATATTTAATAGACGTAGAAATAATAGTTGTAGTAAGTAGTAGTAGTTAGTAGTAGTAGATAGTAGTAGTAGTAGTAGTAGGTAATGTAAAATTTCAATAGGACTTCACCATTAATCAGACTTACGTTAATCATATATTTATTTATTATAGCAAAATTAATCGTAACGTAATTTTAGTAATTTTAATAATAATTATAATGAAAGAAACAATAAGATATATTATTTGTTAGTACCTTTTTCATAAGAATTTAATAACATTGGTCGTCTGTGATTTCTTTAAGGTACACAAATTTATAATAATAAATTTTGCTTCTGCACGATTCAAGGAATCACGTCTAAATATTGCGATGTTAAATGATGATGATAATAATAATAATTCACATATTAATAATAACTTAATAATACATATAATAATAATAATAATAATAATAATAATAATAATAATAATATAATAATAATAATAATATAAAATAATACTAATAATAATATTATACTATATAATAATAATAATTAGATTAATAATAATAATAATAAAAATAATATATCCATAATAATAATAATAAAATATTATTAATATATTAGTATAGTAGTATAATGTAGTATCGAAAGTATACTAGCTAGTATAGAAGTATAGTGTCGCATAGAAAGTATAGTAGCTAGTGTTGCAGTATACTGTAGTACCGAAAGAAAAAAATAATATAATAATTAATAATAATGATAATAATAATAATAATAATAATAATAATAATAATAATAATAATAATAATAATAATAATAATAATAATAATAATAATAATAATAATAATAAAGTGATAATAATAATAATAATAAAAATAAGTATAATAATAATAATAATAATAATAATAATAATAAATAATAATAATAATAATAATAATAATAATAATAATAATAATAATAATAATAATAATAATAATAATAATAATAATAATAATAATGATAATAATAGTAATAAATAATAATAAAAATAATAAATAATAATAAAAATAATGATAAATAATAATAAAAATAATTAATAATAATATAATATAATAATATCGATATATAATAATAATAATATAATAATAAAAATAATAATAATAATCATAATTTCTATAAAAATTTAATAATAACAACAATAATGATAATATAATAATAATAAATATATATAATTATAATAATGAGCATGTATAACAATAATAAAATAATTATATATAATAATAATAATATATAATATGAATTCCAACTATAATAATAATAATAATAATAATAATATAATAATAATAATAATAATAAAAATCAATAATACATACATAATAATAATAATTAATAATAATAATAATAATAATAATGGGAATAATAATAATATTAAAATAATGATAATAATACTAATAATAAAAATAATAAATAATAATAATAATATAATAATAATATAATAATAATTAATAATAATTAATAATATAAATAAATAATAATAATATAATAATAATAATAATAATAATAATAATTAATGAATATAATAATAATAATAATTAATAATAATAATTAATAATAATATAAAAAATATAACTATATAAATAATAAATAATCCAACATTGATAATAATAATTAATTAATAATAATAATAATAATATAATAATAATCATTAATATAATAAGTAATAATAATAATAATGATAATTATATAATAATAATAAAAATAATAATAATAATAATTAATATAATAATAAATATAATAATAATAATAATAAATAATAATAAATAATAAAAATAATAATAATATATCCAATAATCATTATAATAATAAAATAATATATAATAATAATAATATATAATAATAAAATATATATCATAATATATAATGATAAATAATAGTAATAATAATAATAAAAATAAATAATAAATAATAAAAATAATTGATAATAATAATAAAAAAATAATAATAATAAATAAATAATGCATTTTAATAAATTATCAATTAAAAAAAATTGGAAAAAAAATAAGAGAATAGATAATACTAATAATAATAATAATATATAATAATAATCGAATAATAATAATAATAATAATATCATGAGGATGTTGATATGGCATGGTGTATTATTATACTAATCTCAATACATAATAATAAAAGAAGGAACAACTAATATCATAATAATAATAAATAATTGATAAATAATAATTTATATAGAATATGTTTTTTAACCTGGACAAGATAATCAATAAGAAATAATATTTATTAAAAAGATATAAACAGTGTATAATGATTTTAATAATAATAATATAAAATCAATAACCTCCAATATAATAATAATAGAAGGTAATTACATTGAAAGAATATTCAATAATAATAATAGAGTATAATAATAATAATAATAATTAATAACTCAATACCATATTACTTTTAAAGAAGATCAATTAATAATAATAAATCGATAATAATAATAGAGAGAGAGATGGAGAGAGAGAGGAGAGATTATAATAATAATAATAATAATCAGTAATAATATAAATAATACATAATAATAATAATACCGAATATAAATAATAATAATAAATAATAATAATAATAGATGAATAATAATAATAATAATAAGCAACACAACATAACATTAAAACACTCTCAACACAAACAATAATAACAATAATAGTGGATATTAATAATAATTAATAATAAGTAATAATTAAATGAATAATATAATGAATAATAATAATAATAAGTAATAATCATAATAAATAAATAACAAATAAATAATAAAAAGAATAACATTAGATGTAATAAGTATTCATCAAAAAAAATATTTTTTTTGGAATAAAATAAAACTATTGATTTAATTAATAACAGTACCAAGCTTTGGTCCGTAATAGCTTGTCGGACATCTTCTTCAATGGAATAATTTTTTTTTTAGATTTTAACGAATTTTGGTAATAATTATATATATCATTAAAAATAAATTAACAAATATAAATAAAATAAAATTACTACAAATTTAAAAGAGGTAAACTAGACAAGTTATGACCTAAATTGACCCCTTTTGCTTAATTTAAAAATAGATGGTTAAACCAAATTGAAACTTTTCATTAATAATTTAATTATATTTTAAATTAAAATGTTTATGTTTGCTTAAAAAGCATTGATTTCATTTAGAATTCCATTATATAGTTTATTTTTTATTGTTTAGAGTTTTTTTTTGTTGTGTATAACTCCTGGTTTTTTCTTTATGTTAATTGTGTTAAGAAATGTTCAAATATTTATATCTCGGCTTTTATACTTATGATTGCAAACTATTCTCATGTTGATAGCGGTGATTCGTTGTGTATCCGTATAGAGAGACGTTACACATCCAATTTTTCAGAACATTGTAATCGGTACACAACATAACTTACTCTCACTTATTCCGAATAGCGCTTCAACGAGAGTAAGTAGAAGCACACGCTCTGAGCAAATGGCTTTATGGTTAACGTATCTTAACCCATATAGCTTTCTTCCACGTCTCTTGCTCTATAAAAATGTTTCTTTTTTAAATTAAATTTTAATATTGTTTTGTTTTTTTTTTCTCTGTATATATATTTTCAGATTTTATAATATAATAATTTGAAGTCTTAATCGTTTGTTCGTACAAAAGAAATACTTCTCAAGAAGGCTTGAAAAGCATGCAAATCATAAATTTCAAACATAAATGACTTGACTATTTATGAGTTTTTTAGAAATATAATATATAAATAATAATTAATAATTAATAAATAATAAATTAAATAATAATAATAAATTAAATAATAATATATAATAATATATTAATAAATAATATAATAATAATAATAATAATAGATAACTAATAATAATAATTAGTTAAATATTATAATAAGGATAGATAGAATAGATAGATAGATATAGATTAGATTAGATAGATAGATATAGAATAGATATGATAGATAGATAGTATAGATAGATAAGAGATAATAGATAGATAGATAGATAGATAGATTAGAATAGAATAGATAGATATATAAGATAAGATATGAATAGAATAGATGATAGATAGAAATAGATAGATAGAATAGATAGATTAGAAAGATAGATAAGATTAGAATAAGATATGATAGATAGATAGAATTGATATAGATAGATAGTATAGATAGATAGTATAGATAGACTAGATAGATTAGATAAGATAGATGATAGATTAGATTAAGATAGATAGATAGAAGAATAGATAGAATAGATAGTATAGAAAAGATAGATATGATACGATAGATGTACATAGAATAGATATAGATAGATAATTAATAGATAGAATAGTAGATAGATGTAAGATAGATAGATAGATAGATAGATAGATAGATAGATAGATAGATAGATAGATAGATAGATAGATAGATAGAGGGTTTATGATTTTTCTAAGCCGAATTAAAAGTATCCTCTCAGGTTTGACATACCTTTTAAGAAGTACCTTGGAAAACAACACCGAAATATTTGATAGATAGATAAATAGATAGATAGAGGGTTTATGATTTTTCTAAGCCGAATTAAAAGTATCCTCTCAGGTTTGACATACCTTTTAAGAAGTACTATTAAAAACCAACACGAAAATATTTGGGTTTTGAGAAATACCAAAAAACGGCCAAAAAAAGATACTCCAGATTTGGTTATTTAAATTTTAAAAGATGCTATACTTAATTTTTAGTAAAATTTTAATATTTAGTTTTTAATACAAATCTAATATTTAATTTATTTTTTAATTACTCAATGATAAAATGACTTTAATTAATTAATTACAGTGTGGCATTAAATTCTCGGTATTTAATGGATTTAACATTGTTTTTAATTATTTAATGGGATTTAATGTATTTAATGGGATTTAACATTGTTTTTTAATTATTTAATGGAATTTAATGGAATTTAATGTATTTAATGGGATTTAACATTGTTTTTTAATTATTAAAAACAAATATTTTACTTAAATTCCACTTCATTTGTGGTTTTTAATGTGGATTTTAATTATTAAATAAAATACGAAATTTAATTTTACATTTTCTATTTAAATGAGGTATTTAAAATCGAATTTAATTATTCAAAAGAAAGTGGTTCTAAATGTGGTATTTAATTTTCTGATACAGGTTTGGTCCCCTTTAATGTCGGATTTAATTTTTTAATGTAAATGTATTTGTTAATATGGTTTTAACTATAAAATACAAATGTTTTATTTAATTTGGTTTCCATTTATTAAATAGAACTAAGGTTTTTAATGTTATTTTAATTATAAAAAAGACATTTTGTTAAATGTGGTATTTAAATTTCTATAGAAACATAATATTCCATGTAGGTTTAAATTATTTAATACATATGGAGTATTTAAATTTTTATTAACATACATATGGTTTTAAATGTGGATTTTAATTATGAAATACAAAAGTGGTATTTAGGTTTTCAATATAAATGAGGCATTTAAATTTTTTTTTATATAAATAAGGAATTTAATTTAATATCTATATTCAATGCAATATTATTTTTAATGGATATTTAATTTTCAATATAAAATTGGTATTTATTATGCGGAATTTAATGTTTCAATGCATATTTAATAGTTAATGTGATGATTAATACATAAAAAATGTATTTATTTTATATATAAAAGTTGTATCTAATATGTTTTATAACAATAAAATGCTTAGGAGGCATTTTAATGTAGTTTCAATTTATAAAATAGAACTATTATTTTCCATATTTTAATTTATAAAGCATAAATGTTTATAATGTTGTATTTAAATTTCAATACAAATTGATACTTCATGTAGGTCTTAAAAATTTAAAATAGATGTGGTATTTAATTTTTCAATACCAATGTTGTATTTAATATTTCTATATAAATTGAGTGTTTTAGCAAAGTTTATTTTAATAAAATACAATTATGGTATTTAATGTGGTATTCATATTTTAATATAAATATAGTATTTAATTTTAAAAAGAATGTGACATGCAAAGTAGTATTTAATAGCTTTTAATTCGAATGTTTTTTTTTTCGACATAAAATGTCTTATTTTAATGTAGTTTTTATTTAAAAATTAAAATGGGACATTTTATGTGATTTTTAATTATTACATACAAATGTTGTATTCAAATTCTCAATACAAATGTGGTATTTAATAAGTACATATTTTTTAATTATAGATACAAGTGTGGTATTTAATATGGTATTATCAATATGGTATTATATAACCTAATCTAACCTAACCTACCCTAACCTAACCTAACCTAACCTAACCTAACCTAACCTAACCTAACCTAACCTAACTAACCTAACCTAACCTAACCTAACCTAACCTAACCTAACCTAACCTAACATAAGACATCACTTATTTTTCTATTAGGAAAAAAATAGGAAACAAAAATTAAATAAAAATCACTTTTTTATAAAATAAAGTAATATTTATTATGAAGTAATTTTATAATTTGAAATTTTAAATATTTTTCAATAAAAATATATTAATGCAATTAATTAATGCAATGTAAAACTGTTTTAACAGAGTTAAATTTTTTTAAATCTAAATATTTTAAATTTTAAAATAACATTTTAATGTCAACTTATAATTTTAAATTATAATTTTAAATGTTAAATTAAATAAAGATAATGAATTTTGTTACTTCGTACTTATATTAATTATGATTGCAAATTAATAAAAATTAATTAATATTTAATAGAAACAATTAAAATTAATACAAAGTTTTAATTTTTAATTGTAAATTTTAAAAATGAAAATAAATATATTTGAAATGGATATTGTTATATATATATATATATATATATATTATATATATATATATATATTATTAGTATAATATATATAGGTATATATATCATATTATAGTATATATATATCAGTATAGTGTAATATAATATGTGTGTATGTATATTATATATATATAGGTTACGTATATAAATATATTATATATATATTAGTATTATTATATATATATTATATATTATATATATAATATATATATAATAAGTGACTATATAGTAGTATGATATTAAGTATATGTAAATATTAAGTATTGGATAATATATTATAATAGTTTTAGTTATAGTATAGGCTGTATACCACGTATATATTAGTGTATTATGATTTTTCGATTATCGTAGATACTATATATAATTATACCTTATATAGTAAACTCCGCTTATATATAGTAGCTATATATTTTAATCTTTTATATGCCATTACTCGTATACAATTACCATTATTTTTTTTAATAATATAATATATTTTATATATATATATATATGTATATATATATAGTATATATAGTATATATACTATATATATATATATATAATATTCTATTATATTATTCTAAAAGGAATAAATAGATAATAGTTTCATTGACAAGCAATTTCAAAAATACAAAAAAGCATGCTCTTTGATCATATATGAATTAATTATTATTTTGCTTTTTTTAACAAGCAAAATGATTGATACTTTTCGCCACTCAGTCGGTCGCTACTGATGAATCTTATTATGGCCAGGG
>JABUQX010013795.1:32500-35000 GCA_015478945.1 Trachelipus rathkii
ATAATATAATATTACTATATATATATCTTCTTTCTTTCTTTATCTGGCCTTCTATTTTCCCAAGAATGGGAGTAAGGTGCGTAACGACATCGGAAAAGAAAAAGCAGTAGGAGAAAAATGACATAAGTCGAAAAGAAAAGCCACCAAGCCTTTACCAGCCCCCTCAGTACGCATTAATTAGGTGAGAACTTCATACGGCAGTCAGAAAATCACGCTAAAGCTTTCCATGGGACAAGCGGATGGACCCTCACTAGGTGGTAGATCGTCAAGGTAAAGGTTCATCCCTTGGCCCCAGGTGGGCCACAACCATACCCCCTCACAATCCCCGCCGCCATTCACTCCTGTTATACCCCTTTTCTTCTCGCCTCTACCAAACTCAGATTTCTCTTCTTCAAACATTCGATTTAACTGACTCAGGAATCCACTTTTTCTGCGGTCTCCCAGCCGGTGGGTTCCCAACACACTCGCCACATATACATCCGCTTACCAACCGACTATCATTCATACCTTTCTATATGACCAAAGACGCCATCTCAACAATACTTTATGTTATTCTCTCATTTACCGCCTGTTCGTTTCACACAACAATCCCGCTCTCTAATACGTTCGATCCTCATTTTATCGAATTCTTCTCACACATAGCACACCCCTAAGTTGTCCATGACTGAATCACCATGAACTTTAGATCTAGTACTTCTTATTCCAGACCATAGTCTCACTACTTATACATTAACAGAGGTAACAACATACCCTCATGAGTAAGACCCTAGCACAGCCTCAAGACTTAGTCCTTTACATTCACCAACGATTTATTGCACAGCCACCTTCCTCGCCATTCCAACTTTCTCTACTAACATAGCTCCCTGCATCGTCTGTTCCCATCTCTCATGCCAACATATACCCTAAAAATTTATTTAAAAAACTCAGACACTTGTTCCAGCTGCTCACCATCTAACAATACTTCACACTGAGGACGGAGTGTCACGCTCACTCACAACCATAGCCTTACTCTTATCCACGTTTACTTATCACCGCTCCTTACACACCTGCCAAGATCTCTCTACCAACCTTTTAAACTTCTTTCAGGATTCGCCACACAGAACCCAAATCAATCCGCATATAATAGGATAGGCACCCTCCACTCCATCTCCTTCATCCACCATTTTACACCCTATTAGTTTCCTGCATCCCCACCTCGAACTCTTCATAACCCCATCCATATACAAATTGAAATAACCAAGGAGACATAACACCCTTTCTTACTCCGCTGTTAATCCTAAACCAAATCACCATTTAACACAATCTATTCTTACACCACAGCTCTATAGTATCGTCATACGGTGTCAGCTTTTTACTAGCCAATTCGTGTAAGCCTACCAACGCACAACCATATATCACTAACACTGGCCATAGAGCTTCCCTATTAATCATATCATACGACTGTTTGCAAATCCCATAAAACCTAAATACAATTTATTCTTCTTCTCCCTCATTTTCTCAAATCATTTGGTTTCAATGTAAAGATTGATTCCACCAGACATCCTCTACCACTCCCTAAACGCACCTTGTTCTCTTCCCCAATCAGTCCTTCAGTCACTCGACGGACCACTCTTATCGACCAAAATACCAGCATTTCCTTCCCTACAACACTCAACTAATTCCCCTATAATTTCTACAGTTCCCCTATGATCTCCCTAACCCTTATATAAGGGGTAATAATTACCGCTCTCCTCCAATTCCTTGGAACTATACCCTCTAATAAACGCTTTTAGTTCATCAGCAACTTACAAAATCCAAATCAATCACCAATCTCAGCCTCCGTTCTTGATCATTTCATCAGTAAAATTTCATCTATACCTCAGATTTACCATTCTTCAACTTTCTCAACCTACCCATTACCTCCTCTCTTTCTAATAACCTCAAATCCCCAAAAATACCTATTCCTTCTTGCAACCATACAAACCCACAACACCATTCACTAATCAACCTCTTCAATTAGACTTGTTAATCATTGTTGCAAGATTTATCGAAGTGTTCTTTACACACCCTCCTCACACCATTTCATCCAAGTGTAGCAAAAGCAACCATCCTCTATTCATTATTCTCATTCTTAACCTTTCGCGCTTTCTTCCAGAAGAGCTTCTTATTCCCTTGTAAGTCCCCCATTCATCCTCCTTCCAAACTGTTCATTTTCCTCTTGTTTTCTCCTACGTATACAACACACTTTTAGTATTTCTTTTTTCGCCTCCTTATATAATTCAAGAAGTCTTTTCTTTGAGTCTTCATCATTTTGCTTTGTAGTAACATTCATAAGCGCACGCTTCTTTTTTAGCCTTTAACCCGCTTTCATTTCCACCCTTTATACACGAATCGTTCCAGTAACCACCATTCACTGTTAAGCATTCTTACTTCCTACTTTAGCAATCCCACACCCTTCCTTTGCACTACTAACAATTGCTTCCTTCATTTGCCCCCAGATTTGTTCCAGTATCAACTTGTT
>JABUQX010013796.1:0-10000 GCA_015478945.1 Trachelipus rathkii
AGAGAGATGACAGGAACTATCATATCTTTGTTGCTTCAGATTCAACTGAATATTTCAGTCGAACGTACGCAAGTCTCAACGGAGATGAATTGTCTATCTCTCCCACAGACACTGCTACGAGCATACTCACTAAATACGGAGCATTCCGTTTTTAATACTTTCTCCTTCCTTCTTCAGATATTGTACTTATAGAGCGATGTCATAATAGAAGGTAAAGGTGGGCTTACGCTTGGTGAAGAGATATCTGTAGGAACTTGATTTTCTTCATGAAAATTGGTGGTTATCGGACTTCTATTACATACTTCTCATGCATACCCATTTAATATGCATGAGTATGTGGTGTTTGCATGTTTGATTGCTATCTTCATTGCCACATTGAATTGTACTAAGTTAAGGGTATTTGCATGTGAAGTTTCATGTATTTAAGACAGCTATTATAGAAATCCGATTTTGCAATCATCAAGTGTAAAATCGTAGATTGTATCGCGCCGGTTTCCTTTACATTTGTAGTTAAGCATTGCCACATCTGACTCGATGCATCGTTTTGTAAATGATTAATTAAATGATCTGTGAAACTATAACATTGATGACAAAAAACAGGAGCATCGGAGCGTATTCTAGAACTAAACTGCTAATAGCTATCTTGATGGAATCTCCTGGAAAAGGATAATAATGGGTTTCTTCGGGATCATATCCTATTACAAAGAGAGGTAAGTCCCTATTCTGTTCGTGCGGTTTAAACACTATCTTGAGTTTGTCATGCTTACTTTAGCAAAAACAAATATCCTACACTCTAATTTTTCCTCTATTACTGCAAAATCATCTGCCTTTAGGGGTTCTTCATAAGTCAGACCGCAGCGAATTGCGATCTGTCCACCTATTTTATGTAGATTCTGAGGTGTAAATGTATGTTTTAAGTGCATCTTCGTCTGGCTTTTTAGGTACATGAGTGTGGAGCTTATAGCATGCAGCTATAGCCCTGAACCCACATCCCACACTGGTTCTTATACTCCTATCATCGTTATTTTTATAGGTGTATTTTATGACGTGGGTGTTTAAATTCACAGAAAGAGAGGGTATTGGACCATTACCTCTGTATATGACAATATGAACATTACAATGAATCATCAGCAGTCTTGTCTCGCAGACTGAAAGAGTTCTAGAAAACGGTCCGATAAATACTGCGCCAGATTTGGTCGAGATCATTTATGAGGTATACGTCATATGGAATGCCCAATTCCTATCCGTAAAAAGGAAACCTGCCCTGAGGGTATACTCTCGATATGTCACTCGTACCTGTTCTATCACGCTGTGTATGACAGCTACTAGTACATCGTTAATGTGTTTACGAGTACGCGTTAAAGACGTCTGGTGTGGATAAGTTCTGAAGCGGTGTTCTCGAGTAATTCAAGAATTACGGTAGATCCTTCACGTGTTAACTTCAACAATTCTGTCGAGAAGGTGCAGTGGGGTATAAACCTCTCCTCCTCATCGTATTAAAACCTACGTGAAGGACCCGCAACAGCCCCGTCATCTACAATCCGGCCAGGATGTCCTTTCTGTTTCTGTTTTTTCTGAAAAGAATGAAATTCATAAACAATGTTAACATATCTATTATGTAAAATATTTTCAGTAAGTATTTTTTCAGTAATTATAGAATATTAGATTGTACTTACCGATGATTTGAGTTGGGATATTCGCTCAGGTAAGGGAGTGGGGGTATCTGCACGTGTAGTTTGGAGATTCACCAGTATTTAAGTCTGATTGTTGAGGCACTCCAGATGATTTCTGTTGAAAGGAGAAAAAGAAGTGTAAGCTAATGAGATTTGTTATATTGGTGTAATATATACACTCAGAATTTGAAATATGATTAACTTTTCCTGTTTTCCGTCTCAGCGTGAGAGGCTAGAAGCATCTTAGACCACGACTGTATGATGGGATTGGATTTACATCTAACTGTATGCTACGACTTGTTGACTCATTTTGGTTTTGGGCTTTACGATTACGGGGCCCGGCCCGGAAGTCCCCCTTTTTGCCGAACCGGTTTCCCCCCAGGTTTTAAGGAATCCAAAGCCTCTTTATTTAAGGACTGGGGGTTTTCCTACGTGTAATCTATAGAAGGAAGATGCATGTAAATATAAAAACAAAATGTAGATTGTTATAGAACAGCTATAGAGAATAGGAAAATCATGTATTGAAATGCACATACCAGTCCTTGATTTTCCATCCTCGATTGGGCCGGTTTGTAGGAAATACACCCCATCAGGTTGGCAGTACCTCCTTCGTAACACTGATGTGATGCTTCTGATATGCAGTTCTCATTATTCGTTTAAGCTTACGGCGTTCGATGCTTGGATATAGCTTCTCTAAAGATAATTGCATTCGTCCACCTCGAATTTATTGACACATTGAACATTAGCACACTGTAATGAAATAGTATTAATAAGTATATATATTATATAATAAAGAATATCTATTGTAATAAGTGTATGAATATATAAGCTTAAGAAACTTTCTCTAGGTAGAGATCTATTATCAGTAGTCTTTAGAGGGTTAAGATAGATAAGTTCATCTTTTCTCATAGCTTCATAGTGCGCTCCACATTTTATTCTCATCATGTATCCGTAGATATTCAAGATAACTTAATTATGTTCGCTGTACATGGAAGGTTTTCGTTCTCGGTCGTCCAACCACCTTACGCTGGTAAAAGTAAACTGAATTATATATATATATATATATATATATTCATATATATTATATATATTATAATAATAATATATATAATATTATATATATATATTTATATATATTATTATATAATAATATATATATATATATATATATATATATTTATAATAATAATTATAATATAATAATTACATATAATATAATAATAATAATAATAATAATAATAATTTTAACGGCACTTACGCTTTTGGCACGGCTTTGGATGGTATTCCTGTCTTCGCATCATCATAGTTCACAGCCTTTTTCATAGGTCCTCATTACTAGTTCCACCTCTTCGACTACTTCCACGAGTACGGACTCTGACACAGTTTCTCCATCTCCACTGAAAGTACGCTTTAATCCACGTTTTTGATTATTTCCAGACATATTTCCGTTTTCTTCTTCAACAATTCTTTCCAAAGAGTGTAAAACACTGAAACAGAAAATGAATATAATATATATATTATATATATATATATATATATATATATATATATATATATATTTTATATTTATATTATATATATATATATTAATTATTATATACTATATATATTTATTATATACTTATATATATATATATATATATATTACGCTTATTAAATAAATTATTATATATAAATATATATATTATATATATATATATTAATATATATATATTATATTATATATATATATATATATATATCTATATATATTATATATACTACTATATATATAATATTATATATATATTTATATATATATTATATATATATATAAATTATAATATTAAAAAAGTATTATTAATTAGGCGTATGTAATTCACAGCCAATACGCGGCAGTCCTTGAAACACTCTGACTAAATATACCTTGACGTCAAGGTTTTTATATGCAAGAATTTAGCCCTTAGGGCATATATTTTAAGCCTAATGTGCGTAAAGGTTAACTAGTACTCTTTAAAGTTTACATATGTACGTCAAAAGCGGAACAATGTCTTAAATCTAATAATATATATATATATACAGGAAATATTATTATACGATATAGTTTTCTTTTTAAAATAGATGGAATACGATGAGGAATCATACACTGAAACGCTATTATAAAAATATTCTTTTATTGAGTAAAATTACATCATTTTTAGAATTTCCTGAACAATAATAAAATCGTTGAGTATGGGATTTCCCGCTGAGAATACATTAACGAGATCTTCAAGAGGGCGCTTTTTAAGTAATCCATGTAAAAAGTAAACGGCATAGAGTCCACATAACTGCGACGAGTATGATTGTATCGGAAACGTTAAGGTTTTCATGTAGCTTGAATTATTGTTTCTTAGGAATTGCTTTATATAAGGGGCTGAATATAACGTCGATTGATGCAGTGAATCAACTAGAATCATACAGTTTTCATCAAGTTTGTACAGTACAGCCCAATGTCCCTGAGCAGTTTCCCATCTAGGTGAAGTGTTAAATATCAACCCTTCGTTTACTCTTATTTTTATATCTTCTAATTCATTACTGGCATATGTATGCTTGAAGCCCTTTACTGATGCCAGTAACATGGCAAGTTCAGCCTCGTTCATGATTAGCCGCTTAGAAGCACGTTTCTAACCCTGTCTAGTTCAATGAGACTCTGGTATTCCATATAGACCATGACTGAAACAGGAACCTGTAAGCTCGAAGCAAAATTTAAATTCAATCCTAATGATCCACTCGTTACAGCGCTTAAATGAGTAGAGGCTGACGAAGAAAGGTCGGCTGTTAGTTCATAAGCATATAAATTAGAATTGTCAACGTAATCTTAGTGTAATACCCGTTCCTGTATCACTACACTGCACAGTTTGAGCTATCAGGTCGTAGAAAGGCCGAGAGCACAGCGACTCATAGGGAATGGTGCTATAAGACGTTTCGTAATCCCTACCGTGTGAATGCCCATCGACTTGAAGACTGATCCGTTTTACATTGAAATGCTGGAATTTAAAGGATGGCTTTTTATACTTGCCTGTTACAGCTGTATGCTCAAGCATACCTACTACAACTTTCAAGGGTAGAGTAGCATTAACAATGTTGGGGATGTTAATATTTTGATAAAGCAGGTGTAAAGTTAAATATTTGTCTCCACACGTATAAGGGGTACTTGCGTTGAGGAAAGAAGTGAATTTTTTTCAATTTCAAGATTCTGTTAGCCGGAGGTTTCTTTGCGTCATAAATATAGGTCTCCAACAATTTGAAAATTGGGGATGGCGGAGAACTCGTGCTCCCACTAGTGCTTACTTTCAATGCAAACTGCGGAGCCTGTCCTAGTCATATTTCAACTTAAGTTCACCCGGGGATAGAGAGTGCTCCTGATTAAGCAGATCGCCCATTATTCGACGTAAATATTCGTATGTGTTATTTTGGAGATTTCTGCACCCGGTCAATATGCCTTATTCATTTTAAAGCTGTAGAACCCATAGGATTGCAGTGGGATTGTTTCGCATCTTCACTAAAGTTTAAAAGATTGTTGATGTAGCATTTGTATGGGTATAAGGCTGTAGCTGAATTAACAGGTGTTTCATTAAGGAATATTTCCAGCTGGCTGAAAGCTGTATACAGGAAGTTACTCTCAGTGTAAACGACATGATCATCGGATGTAGGTAGATCGCTTCCGTCTTCTGATAAAAGTTTCACTTTCAAGTATAAATGGATGTCGCAGGGATCGATGTAAAAGTCCCCCGATCCAGTTACTATAAACTCTAAAGGTGCATCGCTATTGGTAATCGAGTGAGTGGGATTGATAGATACGTAATTGCTATTAAGCACACTAACTTGAGTTGGGGGAACATTGAAAAGATTTAGTTCTGATTTACAACAACCATGAGACGCACTGGTTAAGAAATGCATCCTGTCGGATCAAAAGCTTTCGTAAGAATGACTAGAATATAATGCCGCACCTCTTATACATTTCCTAGATAAGGAAATATGTTTCTGATGATCCTCAGTTCCTTGTGACCTTTGGTAAGGAAGAAGTGTTATGAACCTTCATGCAAAGAACCTTGCTATTTTCCGGTGATCAACATGCTCAGACTTAACCGATTCATCTCTATACAGGACATTGTACAGTGGGAGGAAAATCTCCCAGACTGTGGAGTTTCAATTGTTTATAAAAGAAATCCCGATGGCCGTGATTTTACACGTGTACTAGCTCCCTTGCAAACTATAGTAACCAAAGGGTATTTATGAATACAGAAGAACTACTTAATGTATGTTTACATGCCGAAACATTCATTTCGCACAGCATTACTAAGCCTTCAGGTTTAGTCGGAGCAAAAGTAGTTATCAGCCAGAGTGTGAAGAGGAAACCTAAACAACTCACTATCGAGTTTTCGATGAAACATAACATAATCAGAATGGAGGTAAGAGTATGGAGAGCGTATAACTCGTGTACATTTAAATCCACGCGGTACGGATTCTTTATTACAGGAATACAACAGCTGAAGTATATGTCAGAGATTCGCAAGAGGGTGTTATTACAGAGTGTAAGGGGTGAAATGTTGAGTAATCACGTGAATACAGCACATTATATTTTGTATGAGGAGTACTACACATTTAAGAAAATGCTTACGGATAACTCTGAAGATATTATTGAATACTTCTTGAGTTCCATAGACGTGCATAAATTTATTTCAATGTTTAAGGAACAATGGTGTGATTCTATTTACACTGATGGACCAGAAAATAAACATCTATGATTTCTATACGTTGATCTTTTCACATAATATTAGGAGACTTTCGCAATTAATATAACTAAGAGAATACCTATTGAAACGACCTGAGGAGTGGGCATTTTGTAAAGCTTGAAAGAGTAAAGTTTGAATAATCGTAGAACGTAATTTAGGGTATGTATATATTTTTAAAAAGACCTCCATAGCAATACTAAATCTTATGGATTAACAGATACAATCATGGGAAGTGGCATAAATGTCATGTTCCGTACACGATGCAACGTGCTTATGCGGTACAACTGGGTGTGGCAGAACATATTTCAAATACTAAATTTATTAAGTGAATAAGAGAATATTTGAGAGCATCTGTGAAAATAATATGGTGTTATAACGTATTTCAAGCAAAGTTTAGAATATAAAAACCTTATTCATTTTCATGAAGGCATCTATGAGTAAAGATCGGTAGAGGATAATAAAAGGACATAAGGTGATAATACTGACGATTCATGCATAAGTGAATTTGAGGTAGCGAACATTTAGCAGTTTATTCTCCCATTAAATATTCGGTGTTCTTTATTAACAGAACATTTTCCATAAAGCAAGCATATGCGTAGTATCTCATTGAATACCCAATATTTGATTCTTTTTCGGCCAGAGACGAGACATGAGTCAGATCAACGTGCTAGCCAGTCAAATGTTTTCCCCGTTCAAAGGAAAGAGTTTCCTTAAAGTAATAGTAAAGGAGGTTACTTGTACTTCGATACCACGGTTATTTTATGTGGTGAACTTCACCCTAAAAACCGTACGTGTGTTACTCCGGACACATTCTACTTCAGAATTCGAACTGTTTTATATTGCATATGTTGATAAAATGAAATATTTGCGTTGATGAAAAAATAAAAACGAGTTAAAGAAAAGAGAAATTACTATAAAGGAATACTTTTGTAAACTGTATCTGCGAGATCTGTTTAAATATGGTAAAACAGGTCATACCATTGAAAGCTGATCAGAAGAGAAAGTTACGTCGTCACAGCAACATCATTCGTAAACTTGTCGTATCTTAAAGACGAAGACTTTAAAGAATAAAAGAAATCTGTTACGAAGGCGGAGGAGTTTTTCTTCATTACTCTTCTCAGTATGTCCTTTGCTGTCTAACTGTTAACAGGGAATTCAACTAGGAGAATGAAGAAGGTTTTTATAGTATAACGAATATACAAAGTTACAGGATAATTCTCTGCCTATTCCTCAACCTCTTCCTGAAGCACTACTCGATCCGAGAGTTGAACAGATACGTAATATTGAAAATGAATTAGCAGATATATTAACTTCAAAAGTTAATATAGACGAGAAAAGGATGAAATATCAGGAAATATTACAAAAATTATTAGAAGTCAAAGACAAGTATACAGGAATGCATCCTATTTCAAATGAAGTTTCACAACGTGACTATGAAAGAAAGGATTTTAAAAAGGTTTTAGAAAACAGCTTACCTCCTACATTGAAAAATAAAGGTCACGCGTTATATGATACTTGAAAAGATCAGTTAATTTGGAACGAATTAGGGCAGATTGTAGTTAATGATCAACCCCTTCAAGGATCAAATATAGTAGACCTGGTCTCAGACTTAGTTCGAGACTGGAAAAAGAAGCCTATACCAGGATGCATTAAACGCGAGTTACAGGGTATTAATTTCCCTAGGAGTTTAATTAATAATAAGCAGAGGCTACAGGATTGGGATAATCATTATCAACCCATCGGTTATCCGATCCTGTATGGTCCTAATGAACGACTTACAGGATTATTACATCGTAAGAGCAAAAAATAGTAGTCTCAAGCAATAGAAAAAAGCGAAATTGAATTAGCGCGAAACTGTTAAGAATGTAATATAATTAACGCTCTTTTGAATACAAAGATAAGCTGAATAAACTCTCATATCATAAAATATTTCAGACCACGTCGGAAGGAATAATTACAAGATACACAAGAACATCTTGTATGTACAAGAAGAGTTATCTTCATTCGTCTAAAGTGTACCCGCGTCTTATGTTTTCACATCATAGATCTTAACCTAATCAATGATTGGCTGAGGAACGTAAGCAGCAAAGGGGCGTGAGCTAGATAGAGCTTCCGCACCTCTTATTCATGTATAATAGACCAGCGCCTCTAAAGATCAAATTTTGTATTCCTAATTTCATGTTAGTAGTTGTTACGACCTGAATGACGTGCTTAGTAGAAATATAGATCAGTGAGCTAAGTCTTGGTCTGTGGTGTCACCATTGCGTGTTATCTTACGTTTTTAGAAGAAAGGCATCAGGGGATCGCTACATTACATGCTTCCCCTCAACCTACTTATAATAAGCCTTTATTCATCTCTGTAGAAAGTCTCGGCGTCATCATGGAAGCTGTTTCGGATTGGAAGTCTAAAGACTATATGAACTTCAGCGTTCTAAATGAATGGGGGATAGCTATATCACAAGGAGGTAATGAAGATCACAAGCGGTTAACTCTGATTTTTTCCTTACATGAAAACATTCCGAGGGTACATATAGGGTGTTGGCTGCGACGTAATGCGTCATCTGTTTTCTCACCCGCGCACACAATTACAATAAGTGGTAAAGAATCCATCGAGCTGTTCCTAAAGATGAATGATGAATTCCTACATAGATTAGAAGATACTAATACACTGGAGGATCTCATAAACACCGCATATCGATTGGTTTATAACATCTACGTGATAGTTTTTTATTTAACTCTAACAACGTTGCGAAGATGTTAGAGGTCATAGACCTCTTAAGGTTTTATCTCCTGTTTGTGGAATCAGGAAAATGGTTTTGAAGATTAAAAATCTACTCTGAAGATTTCAAGCTGAATGTATATGTTCATGTACATGGATGAAGGCAGGGTAGGTTAGAAATCCTACGTAGATAGCGACGCAGCAATTGCTCGATGCATTAATAGTAATCTATTCAATAACCTAATTATTATTAATTATATTATGCTAAATATTTGGCTGTGTGTAAATAAATTGCCTCCTGTAATAAATTTATTCATTTGAAATAATATTGTTTATATTTCATAAATTCGAAATATGATAATATTGATTTTTAATTTATTTTAAAGTTTGCTGTTATTACTATTTTTTTAGTATTTTTTATTGTAATTTATATAATTTTATTTTTTATTTTTATTTAATTTTATTTTTATTTATTTAATTTTATTTTTATTATTTATTTTTATTTTATTATTTCTTATTATATCATGTTGCAGTAGATAGAGGCATATTTTTATATATATATATATAATATATATATATATACTATATATATATATATATATATTATATTATATATTATATATATATTTCTTAATTATAATTTATTATATATATAAACGTTACTATTGAGCATAGCTAACATGGGGAAAGGAGGTAGTTGCATAGACTTATTCAACTGAGGGAAACAAATAGTTTTGGAGGTTTACTAGAGTTTGCTGAAAGATTTCCTAATATTGGAAAAATGAGTTAAATAAAAATATTGTAGAGGTGAAGAGGATTTACTCTACATAGCTGTAAGAAAAAAATTTCCTACA
>JABUQX010013796.1:17500-35000 GCA_015478945.1 Trachelipus rathkii
GATGATGGCACACAGTTGCTGTACCCAGTCACACGATGTGTCTCGTACTCGTCTTCTCTTAAATATATAATATATATTATATATATATATATATATATATATATAATATATATATTCTATATATATATACTATTAATATATATATACATATATGATATTATATATTATATATATATATATATATATATATATATATATATATATAAGGAGTATGGAATACAGGTTGCTGAGGGGCGGATTCTCTCTTCCCTCGCTCTCTCTCTTTTATATATATATATATATTATATATATATTAATATAGTATAATTTATTATATTATATATATTATTATAATATATTATATATATATTATTATAATATTAATATATAAGATATATATATATATATATATATATATAATATATTATATATATATATATTATATATACTATATATAATATATATATTATATATATATATATATATATATATTATATATTATATATATTATATATTAGGGAGTCTGCATACAGTTGTGGGGCGGATTCTACATTTATTGGTAAATGTCCCAAATCCTATATTATATTATATATATATATATATTATAATTATATATAATATATATATTATATATATATATATATATATTATTACCTATAATTATATATTATATATATATAGATACATGAAGGACCGGAAACCGGATACTCGGTTGACATATCGCTCACTCCCGTTGGGCTATGAAGATACATTTTATTTTTGCTAACCGGTTTGAACCAACGGTTAAGCGTGGCGGTAACGCGGAAAATGCGCCTGCGGGCACACGCGCGGGCGGAAAACGCGGCGGGCGGCGGCGGCTTTGCGGTTTCGCACATCGCGGTGCGGAGGATTCGAAACAACCAGGTTAAGACATCAAAAAAGGGTTAAGTCCCTAAAACTCAAAATTACGTGGGTCAAAATTGATCCATGGCCGAGAAAATTAGGGTGGTAAAATAGGGGGCATACGGTAGACGCGAGGGAAGCCTGTCTGGCGCCTTTCTTCGAAGGCGCTAACTTAGGGGTGCCAGAAAATTAGGGTTGGCCAAAAAATTAGGTTGCCAAAAATTAGGGTTGCCAAAAAATTAGTCTTGCAGAAAATTCGGTTGCCAAAAGGTCAAGCCCAAAAGGTCAGGCCAAAAGTTAGTAGGTAAAAATTAATGGGCTCAAAGAAAGGTCATGTATTCAAGGTCAAGGCGCAAAAAGGTCAAGGTAGAAAGGCAGTAGGATGTCAAGGTCATTTGGTGTGCGGAATCCATCCCCTACTACTGACAACCAAACAAATTACGAAATCCCGAAAGTATGTTCATAGGAGAACAAGATGGAAAGATACAACTAATTAACGAAACAAACCTATGCTGTAAGTCGTAGCTTGACAGACTGTCCACAAATGGAAAGAATGTCAGAGAAGAGGAATGCATAGGAGTTATCAACTGTCGATTCTCGAGACAGTGCTTAGCAACTGGGGTAACATGAGCGGTCAGTCGAATCCTTGTCGGTTCAGGGCTGGCAGCACCCGTAGGCGACTGGTCAGAGTCGACGACGGGCGACGTCGAGAGAGATACAGATTTTCCGTTCTGGCGTGCTTGTGATCGTTTACAATAAAGCGTACTGCTAAACACAGCCTCCGTGAGGTCAGAATGTGCATTTACCGAGCGACAGTGAGAAACGAAAGAATTACGTTGAGTACGTATTACAAGGTCTGCAATCGCCCTTTCCTGATCAGGGAGCATCGGTTTGCGATTTCATTTTTCAAAAGCGTATGGAGATTGAACACTCATGGACAGATGGAAGTTGGCGAATTTGGAGACTGCAGGTGAGTTTTCTGCTTGCAATATCTCCCCAAGGATTCCTTTTGGAAGTGACTCTGTGATGGTGTGGCAGGCATTTTTTGGAGCTCGCACGTCATTGCATACTGACGTGAGCAAGAGGAACGCTAGTGGTTGAATAGGTTTATCGGAAAGGAATCCAAGAGTAACACGCTTTCGCGTCTTCTGGCGTCTATTTTTTGTTACTCCCATGACTAACACACACCAGCACATACTGATGAGGTTCGTTCCACGGTACCTGACAAACAGGTAGGGATCAGACTTGGCAATTTCTGGCGAGGAGACCAACATGAATCGCATTGAACATTTTTGGGATTTTGTTGGATAGGCGTGTCGAGCCCGTGAATTTCCATACACCACTTCAGGGAGTTGCAAACGCTTGACTATATCGGCAGAAGACCAATCTCAGATATTTATCAATAGCCGAATCGCTTGGAGGAAGTTGGAAATGGTCAGAGGGGGTACAACCCTTTTAAAAGACCTTTTCTGCTGCATTTCACATGTAATTTGTAGAAGTATTGTTGCTGATTACTAAATCATCATATTCTATTTTTTTCGTTTTCTTTATTATGAATTTATTCCCACAATGTCGTTCGATAGGTTTATATCATTTTAACCCTGTGCAGCACTCCGAGTTAGTATGAAAAAATAAAAACAAACCTACCCTTACATTTCCGCAATATGAAAAGAGTTTGAAATTAATGTTTACCGGGTGTGCATTAAATTTGCCGCGCGATGTTTATATATATATATATTATATATATTATATATAATATTATTATATATTATTACTATATTTATATATATATATATTATATATATATATATAATATAAATATATATATATATATATATATTATATATAATAATTATATATATAATATATATTTATTATCTATAAAACTCACTAAAAAAACTTTGCGTACCCCGTGGTACGCGTACCATTTGGAGACATGGCTAGTCAAATTCCATACCGTTTTAACCAGATTATAAAGTCAGTTTGCCTAACATATGTTAGATGTATGGACGTGTGTTTAACCTCGTTACGTTTTTTGCACTACAATCTTTTGCGTATGCTTGTTTTCTATCCTCGTTACGTTTTTGCAATGCAGGTAAATTTGAAGAGCGGTACGCTATAAATTCGGTGTGACGTATAGTCTGCACTGAGAATTTGCTTCTTAAATGAAGCTTATGGGATTGGGGGTGCCGCTCTATTCGAGAACTATGGTTTTTAAGTGGCATAAAGTTTTCAAAGAGGACCGAGAAAATATTGAAGGCGACCCTCGTTCTGGAAGACCAATTCAACAAAAGATGAAAATGTGGAGTTGTTAGAGCTGTGATGAGAGAGAACGCCGTTCAGTGTATGAGTGATTGAGAAGAACGTTGGATAATGCAGTTCATAGAATTTTAGCGAATTTGCACATGCAAAAAATTTGTGCAAAACTAGTGCCGAAGACTTTTTCTGTAGAGCAGAAAGCAAAAGGGTCAAAATTTGCTTGAAATACTCGAAATGGAGCACAATTTTTTGGATAAAGTTAAAACAGGCGATGAATCATACCCAAGGAGAGAATAACACATTCTCCTACACGACCAGTTTCAAACCTGGGTCACTCGCTTTGTTGGGTGAGTGCTTTTCCAATGAACTACCATGTGATCCTTAAATAATTGTTTTTTTCAGAAGTGCGGAGCACTTTTTTTTTTTGGCAACTTGCAAAACATATCAACTCCAACTTTGCTTTTTTCTCTTTCCCACTTCTAGCTGATTTCGACACCATAATACTAAGAAGACATTCTCCTGACGGTAAAACACCTATGATTTTTTAAACTTTTGATTATCTGGGCTTGCATTCCTGATTTGGTAAAAACTATTAAACTTTTGTTTGTGTTGAGAGTGGTTATCACAACTATCTTAGCCTTTCCATGTTGCTTGAAGAGACAGGTTCCAGTAAAGGAGAACCTGCTCAACCCTCTAACTTCGTCCTATTGCTTTCACCACAATACTTTCTAATGTTTTCGAATCTTTCCTTAACTAGAAGATTTGGAAATAACTAAATTCTTAAATGTCCTAATCGTATTTCCAATCGCCAGCATGACGTTAGTAAGGAAAGGTCCACTGGTAACCTCCTTTTCGTATTTCTCTGACTTCTGAAGTTCTTGTGTTCTTTGGAATTCTGATTGAGATTTTTATTGGCAAATTTAGGAGCATTCAGAAGAAATTAGTTAATTATAGCATATTTAATTACAAAAATATTGAATATTCTACATGCTTATGTGATAGACAGACATGATCTTTATTTCTTCGTACGGTTACTTATCTCACTGATTATCTAATATGCTAGTCGATGTAAATCTGTGATACAGACTAGATCATGTTTGAGCAGTTTGTTGAACATTAGATTCTATTAAAAATTTAGTGAACCATTTCCTCAAAATTATTATATCCCAAGCTCTGATATTTTTCTTTGTATAAATAGATAACATTTACTTATTAGTCACATCCATCGATCCTGTCCTAATGCGACAGCTTTACCTCCTTCATTACTATTTTCAATTAGAAAGGCGTCCCAGCAAAATGGCAATTAATCACGCTAGGAAAAAGTGTATTTATATTATGTAACCTCTGATATTTCTTCAATTTCTAATTAGGGCATGCAAAACATGGTTGTTTTCAATGCTCAAAACCTCTGTTCCTTCTTCTTTCGACTCAACATAATATTCCATAGTACAATAACATGTTTGAAATCAGACAGCTCAAACATTCGTCTGTCCTTACCCAAAGTAAACTTTGCCTTACCATTCCTGATATTTCTTTTTCTCTTAATCTTTCATGGAAAGATCACATTATTTCTCTTTCTATATAAGCTTCTAAGATGTTGGGTGTTCTGAGTCCCATTCAGTATTTCTTCACACCACAACCCTTTCTTTCTCTTTACAGTGGTTTCGTAAGCTACTTTATGGAGTATGTCTCACACATCAAGGATGGTGCCTCTCACACATCTCTTCTAAAAAATTTGTAGTCTAAGATATTTCGTCTTATCAACATTTTAGCTCTCACTAATTCTCTCTAGTCTTTTTTTTGCACGAAGAATTGTTGCGGAAATCTCTTTATACTATCTCTATTATAGTGGTATTATAGCGGATACTTCTCTTCTGAAATCTAAAGTCATTTACCTTCTCCATTGGGAAGAAGTCGTGCAACTAAACAACCTCTCTCCAACTCTTGGACACCAGACCTAACCGCTAAACTCAATCTTTTATATACTCTAGTGGTAAATCTAAAATATATTCCCTTTCTATATTTTCCAAACTTTCCTTGACTTGTACACTTTCAAACGTTCGTGTGTCCGGATGTGCGGGCCTTTATTTGACCCTGGTTTAGAATTTTTCCAAGCTCTCGTCGAATTTGGTAGTCCTCTGGCCTTGCCTATAAGGAGGCAATAATATATATATATTAAAAATAATATATATATATATATATATATATTATATATATATATATATATATATATATATATATATATATGCTTATATATATATAATATATATATATATATTATATTTATTAATATTATATATACGGTAGTGGTGCAAGAATACGATGTGTTCTGCGTGTCGTAAGAGGCGACCAAATGGACAGAGGGGAAGTAACGCACTCGAAGCAATTTGAGTACTCCAGAGAACTTTTGGTTTATAGTATATCCTATGAATTCAGTGCCCAATGGTTCGTCTTTCATTTTTGCGTTCATATCCCCCTCTTCTTAGCAGACAACACCTTCACAGTAACATTTCGTTATTATAACTAATGGTGTGGGCGAAAGACTTCTACAAGTATATTACTGCGTGTCGTAGAAGGAGAATAAGGGACGTGGTAGTTGGGTTGACTACCCACTATCACTTATCTCTTGACAGGAATGCTAACGCATGCGTCGGAGAAGGTCTTGATCACAGTAAGCGACCTTCTATCACGAAAATATATGAACCTTATGGGAACATACAATGTCAGAGGAATAAATGATGAGGAGAGGAGGGGAGAGGTGATGAAGTGTTTAGAAAAGGTAATTTGCATTTGCCTCACTGTGACTGAACAGAGAATGGAAAGGTGAAGGTGAGTGTGTAGTGTGAATGTGTGTGTGCTTGAGTGGAAAGGAATAAGAAATAACCTGTGGCACAGAGCTATAGTGGATTTTGTTAGTGTGAGTATTAGAATTCTAATAGTTAAATTTTAGTTTGATAAGGTCAAGGCATGTGTGGTTATGACTCGAGATATACGGTTCATCTGAGGGTGATGTTGAGGAGAGTACGATTTTCTGGGATAATCTGAATGATGTTTTGAATAGGGTAAATAGTAAGCTTAGATGATTTGTTGTACCTAAATGGTTGCACAGGTGATCAAAAAAAGGGATAGTATAATAGGTGGCTTTGGGGTGATGGTAGAAAATGAGAATGGTAGGAAGGTGACTGATTTTTGTGAGGAAAGATGTATGTGTGTAAGAAATACCTTCTTCAAACACAAGAAGAAGGTATACTAGATTTGGTGTAGGAAGAGATGGTATCGAAGTGAAAAGTAAAATTGTTTTTGTGTTGGTGAAGAAGATGTTTAATTATGTGATGGAAATCAGTGAGAGGGTTAGGGAGGGATTATCAGAGCATTCATGAGATTTTGTAAGATTAAGTTAGTAGGGGCTTTGGATGGAGAGGAAGGTGATAAGGAAGAAGTGGGAAGAGTTAAGAGTGAGAAGTTAAAGTGAACAAGGTAAAGGAAAAGTATTTAAGAGCGTTTGCAAATAAATCATCATTTGAATATGAACAAGATGAATAACAAATATATATATAATAATTATATATATATATATATTATATATATATATTTATATATATATATATATATATATATATATATATATATATAATATATATATATATATATATATATATATTTATTTAATATATATATATATATATATCTATATATAATAATATATATATAATATTTATCAGGGCGTATTTAGGTAGGCGGGTGGTAGCTCATACAAGATATTTTTTAGGGTTTTATAGTAATGAAATTAAATTGTAAAAGTAATACTAAATTATTAAAATTTTATATAAAGTAGTTAAAAAAGAAGCTATTTTGCATCATAAATAAAAAGAAAAAACAACACATAATAATAGCTATATAATAATTGAAATCATTTAGAAAGTTCTGTCTATCTGATTCTTAGAAGTAAATATTCTTTTGCAGCCGGGCGGACGAATTAACGTCTTTTTACTAATATAAGGGGCGGCTAGTCTGTCTACTACTAATGAAAATTATGAAACCTTTCGTTCTCTTCCGTAAATATGTACGAAATGTGTGGTTGTGGCAGTTTGTTTGAAATTTTTGTATCGGATGTGTCTGATTGTTCTATATTGAATTTTAATTTTATATAACTTTATTTAAGTGGTATTAGGAATTATATAATAAATAATTGAAATAATGCATAATGGAGTAAATGTAGATTTTTATTATTAAAGAAGAAACGCTTTAAAAACTTTCATAAAACTAAAAGCTTTGATTTTAAAAAAATAATAGGCGCTAAGAAATTACTCAATTGGAATGTGATTTAAAATTAAGTATTTGTTAAATATAATGAAAACAAGCTTTTCATACAAATAATAGGTCCTATTATTATTATTAAAATATGTTTTCGATGTTTTTTACTATATAATTATATATATATAATATATATATATATTATATATATATATATTATAATATATATATATATATATTATTATATTATATATATATATATTATATAATATATATTATACTATATATATATAATATTATATATATATATATATATTAGATATATATCATTCCAGGGGTGCGGAGTCGTAAAATAAATTTTTCGACTCCGCCGATCTAAATTCAAATGTTGTGATTTTCCGACTCCGATCCGACTCCGATCCATTAAACAAAATTTTCGACTCCGACTCCCGACTCCGACTCCACTTAACAAAAAATTTCGACTCCGACTCCGACTCCGACTCCGATCTCTTCAAATTCAAATTTCGACTCTGACTCAGCTTAGTGCTCAGTAAAACATTTTTTTGTTTCAACTATTTTCTTTTCGCTTGCTTTTGAGATAAAATCATTTATGAATTATGAGACTAAATGTTCCTCAACTTTCTGTAACGCAAGATGTTCCAGATCGTTGAATAGTAGTTGGAAGTCTTGCGAGGATGGAGAAATAAGGAAGCTTTGTCTCCCTTATGCTTCGAAACAAATACAAATGTGAAAGGCTTGACAGGTGGTGATAATACGATTTTAGGTTTGTATTGCTCTTCTTAAACCGTTTGAAGAGGTAACTAAGGCTATTTTCAGAAAATTCTTGTTTGCCAGACGAATTTCTCTAGTGCAACGATGAAAAGTGTGCTTAAATGCTGCTTATTAAGTAAGGATTTCATAGTGACAGAAACCTATGTGGAGAATAGATACTGATTTCAAATCTGCGAAAGGATTACGCATCTGCAATAGTATTTCTGGATCCTAGATACAAACCAAATTTTGAACCACGTGTTTCACAAAGGGTTATAAAATTTGATTTAGTCATTCTATGTGATTGAATGCTGCTATATGCGAAATTTCAACAGCCAATCAAAAGGAAAGATTGCAGAAACAGACACACATTTACTATATGTTAGCGAAACGCATGCAGGATGAGAGTCTTGTTCAGAGGTGTCAAAGGACACTCTGTCATTGATTGAAGATTATCAAAGGAAAACTCTTTGGGAATCGGATAAAGACCACTTGGTTTTTCACCATTTGGCAAGGAATCGGAAGGGAATACTTAGATGCCCTTCAATAAGTGTAGCTGGGAGCATATTTTCAGCGATGAGATTTCATTTACGAGAAAAAGAAGCAAACTATCTCGTTAAAAGGCCAGAAGCTTTAGTTTTTTTAACAATAATTTTGAGAATCATTAATTTTCAGAGTATTATTTTTCAATATCTTTTTTTTAAAATGGGTTTGAGGCTGGGGAAGACGATTAGGTGGGGTGCAAAGAGTTTGGGTCCTATTCGCAATCTGGTAACAGGTAATATATTATATGATAAATATATATTATATATATATTATATATATATATATATATATTATATATATATATTATATATATAGTATATATATATAATATATATTATATAAATATATATATATTATATATATTATATATATTATATTATATAAAACTCCAGGAAGGGCTTTCGCCTGTCAGTTTGGTCCAACATCTGCTTTTGGGCTCGAATCTTAACTAGAGCATTTTAGAAAACCATTTCTTTTCGCAATTGTTTTCGATGCCAGTCCTCTGGTTAATACTCTCAGGTAGGGTTTTCCTTTCAGTAGAACTAGCATCTTCTTTCATTAGGCTTCAAAACTCGTTAACGCAGAGTTCCAGAGCTCTCCAGAGGATCTTACTTCTAGGCGCATAAGATTCTTAAACTGGTCCAGAGTATACAAAGCAAAAAGGAATGTGACCAGTTTTGCTGCTCTGTTGCCTATAAGCCTTGCCGAAGAAATTCGTCACTTGTCTGACACTACGAAACTTTTAACCTTCTTTTTAAATATATATATATAATATATATATATATATATATATATAGATAAATATATATTTATATATATATAAATATATATTAATATATATATATATATAATATATATATATATATATATTAATATTATATATAGTATATGAAAGTTTGTGGCTAAGACTTTAAAATCCTCATCCTCAATCCGAGAAGTGATTTTTTATAACTATCCCCGCATCGCGCAGCTATCAACATTCACCATCCCACAATCTATAGTAAAGACATAAAGAGCAGGCTTCAGCGTAAACATGACAAATATATTTCAAGTTGTTGGAAAAATGTATAAATTATAAATGCAATTATTTTATTTTTATTATAAAACAGTCATTTTAAAATTAACAGTTTAATACTTCTTTCAATAATATATAATAATAATAATAAATAATAATAATATAATATAATAATAATGAATAATAATAATAATAATGATAATAATAATAATAATATAATAATAATAATAATAATAATAATAATATAATAGTTATAAATTTTCGATCTGACTCCGACTCCGCTCCCTTAACAGAACTGTTCGGACTCGACTCCGACTCCTACTCCACTTGCACAGAATTTTGCGACTCGACTCCAATTGCACAGAATTTTCGACTCCACTCCGACTCCGACTCCGACTCATGGGAATTGCACGACTCCACCTGCGATCCACGACTCCGATCGCAGCCTGAATATTATATATATAATATTTATATAATATTAATATATATATATATATATATATATATATATATATATTATATATATATATATATATATATATATATATATATATATATATATATATATATATATATATATATATATATATATTATATTTTTTTATATAATTAAATTTTTTTTTCTAATATTTATTTGACTGGAATGCCCTTATGAATACACACTTAAAAGTCACTTTTTAATTTTTAAAATAATACATAAAATCGAGTGTTAACACAAAACATCAACACACACAATTACACATATTTATTTACATATCTAAATTATATTAAATTCCACTAGCTTTCGCCGCCATAGTAACGGCCTCCTCAGGTGGGATGTTGAACAGAAAAGAAGCTCCTGCGTTAAAGAAGAGTCTGAAGTATGAAACAATTTTTCAGTTGGATGGTTGTTGATGATCCAATTTTTTATCGATATTCTTGAAGAATTTTGTACTTTTCATCATTAAATTTTGTGTTACGTCTATATTCATTTCACCTGCTATTTTATTAAAGTTATTACTATTTACAATGCAATATGATTCTATCATTTTCCTCTTGTTATTATCTGCGACATTAATGATGGGTTCCATGTTATTGATATTGATTTTATGATTAAACGTCGATCTATGATGCGTAAGTGCTGATTTCTGCTTACTGTATGTGAGATCGTATATATGCTGGTCATTTCTTCTTTTAAAGTCAATTGTCTCTCCCACATAAATACTTCTACAGTTATAGCAAGGAATGCTATATATACATTGAGAATAAGGGCTATTTGCCTATTTGTTAGGTTTTAAAACTTTTTTAAGGGGTAGGGTATTCGATGGGGTGGTAACGATACTGTTCGGAATAACCTTCCTGATGCATTTTGGTAGAGGATATGGGACAGCCAGATAGGTGGTGTTTTCTTTAGGTAACTGGTTATGAGAGTGGTAGAAATTTGCTTTTGCTTTCTTTAAAGCTCTATTGATTATGGAGAGAGGATATTGTAAATTCTTAAAAGTGTTAAATAAAAAATTGATTTCAGTCTGTAGATTTGAGGGGGAACAAATTCGTAATGCACGTAAAAACAAAGATGTGAGGGTCCCTACCTTCGTGTTGAAGCAATGAAAGGAATACCAATGCATGTAGTTAATTTGTGAAGTTTTCTTTCTATATATTGAAAATGTTAAGTTACCAGTGTCATCCCACTTTACCAAGGTATCCAAGAAAGGTAATGAATTATTGATAGGGGCTTCTACAGTGAATTGTAGATTGGTATTATAAGAATTGATAAATGTCAGAATATCCTGAGGGTTTTTATTAATAGGAATAGCACAAAACACGTCATCGACGTACCTGAACCAATGTAAACCTGCAAAGTTTCTCCTATTATAAGCAATTTATTCATGGAGTTGGTTGAAAAATATCATTTTTTCCCCAATCCTAACTTTGCAGGTTTACATTGGTTCAGGTACGTCGATGACGTGTTTTGTGCTATTCCTATTAATAAAAACCCTCAGGATATTCTGACATTTATCAATTCTTATAATACCAATCTACAATTCACTGTAGAAGCCCCTATCAATAATAATTCATTACCTTTCTTGGATACCTTGGTAAAGTGGGATGACACTGGTAACTTAACATTTTCAATATATAGAAAGAAAACTTCACAAATTAACTACATGCATTGGTATTCCTTTCATTGCTTCAACACGAAGGTAGGGACCCTCACATCTTTGTTTTTACGTGCATTACGAATTTGTTCCCCCTCAAATCTACAGACTGAAATCAATTTTTTATTTAACACTTTTAAGAATTTACAATATCCTCTCTCCATAATCAATAGAGCTTTAAAGAAAGCAAAAGCAAATTTCTACCACTCTCATAACCAGTTACCTAAAGAAAACACCACCTATCTGGCTGTCCCATATCCTCTACCAAAATGCATCAGGAAGGTTATTCCGAACAGTATCGTTACCACCCCATCGAATACCCTACCCCTTAAAAAAGTTTTAAAACCTAACAAATTTGCAAATAGCCCTTATTCTCAATGTATATATAGCATTCCTTGCTATAACTGTAGAAGTATTTATGTGGGAGAGACAATTGACTTTAAAAGAAGAAATGACCAGCATATATACGATCTCACATACAGTAAGCAGAAATCAGCACTTACGCATCATAGATCGACGTTTAATCATAAAATCAATATCAATAACATGGAACCCATCATTAATGTCGCAGATAATAACAAGAGGAAAATGATAGAATCATATTGCATTGTAAATAGTAATAACTTTAATAAAATAGCAGGTGAAATGAATATAGACGTAACACAAAATTTAATGATGAAAAGTACAAAATTCTTCAAGAATATCGATAAAAAATTGGATCATCAACAACCATCCAACTGAAAAATTGGATCATCAACAACCATCCAACTGAAAAATTGTTTCATACTTCAGACTCTTCTTTAACGCAGGAGCTTCTTTTCTGTTCAACATCCCACCTGAGGAGGCCGTTACTATGGCGGCGAAAGCTAGTGGAATTTAATATAATTTAGATATGTAAATAAATATGTGTAATTGTGTGTGTTGATGTTTTGTGTTAACACTCGATTTTATGTATTATTTTAAAATTAAAAAGTGACTTTTAAGTGTGTATTCATAAGGGCATTCCAGTCAAATAAATATTAGAAAAATAGAGGTGGAATTCTAATGTCAAATAATTTATATTATAGTATATATATATATATATATATATATATAATATAATATATATATATATATATTATTATATAGTATATTATATATATATTTATATAATATATATTATAATATATTATATAATATTATATGTAATATATTATATATATTAACTCTGCTACCCAAGTGTATTCTTCAGGTACGCCAGATATTAATATAATTATATATATATATATTATATATATATTATATTATATTTATTATATATATATATTATATATATTATATATATAATATTATTATATATATATATAGTATATCGTGTGTGTGCTGTGTGTGTGTGTGTGTGTTGGGATAATAAGGGAACGGATGAGCAGAGTGTAGTATAAAAGTTGTGAATGGTAGGAAGATGGTGGTGAATTTAAATCCTTGGTGAATGTAAAGGGACTAAGTCTTAATTGCGCTAGGGTCTTACATGAGGTATGTTGTTATTGTGTTAATGAGGTAGTGAGACTATGGTTTGAATTAGAGGTATAGATAGATTAGGTAGCATGTGTTTCAGAGGGAAATCTTAAGGGGTGTTAGATGTTTTATTAGAAGAATTGATAAAGAGGAAAATGCATAAAGAGTTGTTTATGAAGTGGGGTGTGAATGCGAGAATAAATGAGAGTGCATTGAGATGGTTTGTTCATATGATAAGCATGGATGATAGTCATTGGTTAGAGCCGTGATGTATGAGGTGTGAGTGTGCTGGAATCTTAAGGGCTGAAGGCCGGGGAATATACTGGATTGAGTCAGTAAAGGAATGCCTGAATGGAGAGGAATGTGAGTTTGGCAGAGGTAAGTATTAGGTGTATAATAGGAGTGAACGGCGGGGTTTTATGAGGGTATGGTTGTAGGCCTGAGTGAGGGGAGAACCACATTGAAAATACACAATGAGGGTTCGTCCGAGTCTCGTGAAAATCCAAGATGCGGATTTTCTGTTTCTGCGACAAGTGTCTCGTTAGGGTAATATTAAATGGAGGTAAGGTGGGGGCTTTCTTTTCGAGTTGTGTCATGTTCTTCTGCTACTTTTCTGTTTCGATGTATGGACGCACCTCACCCCAATTGGGAAAGAAAGAGGTTAGATGATGATAGTGGTGATATATATATATTATATATATATATTATATATATAATTGATATATATATATTATATATAATATATTATATTATAATAATAATATATATATATATATATATATATATATATATAATATATTATTATATATATATATATATATATATATATATATATATATATATATGTTGGAAAAGATATGTCACTTCAAAGTCAGAGATAACATTGAAAAAAATGAAGAATTTCTGATTCCTCTCCATCATGAAATCGACTCTGTGCCAGTACGATTTTCATTTTATTGAAACTCTGTTTTTTTTCAAGGCCAGAAGAAAACAAAAAAAAATATCTTTGTTTTAGTTTTTACACTACATTATTTAATGGTCAAGTATTTTATTCAATTTTCTTTAAATTGACTAATCCAACATTTTTTATTTTCGACTTTTCAATTAGTGAGAAATAATAATTATTTTTCAAAAATTTTGGTATCTTAGCTTACAGAGAAATGGGGAGATAAATCTTGATATTTATTTAACACCACTCTGCATTCTGAAATGAAGTATACAGTGAATTGCTGATGTGTGGATATTCTGCTACCATTTTTAACGTCAGTTATTAAAAAAGAAAAATAATAAATAAAAAATAAGATTAAATAAACATTTCATTTTCAATCAGAATTTGTTCAAATTGAATGAAATTATATTATATATATAATTTATATCTATATATATATTTATATATAATTAATATATATTATATATATATATATATATCTTAATATATATATATATCATATATATATATATATATATATATATATATATATATATATATATATATATAAGGCCCTGTTATGTTTTAAGACTCCGTCAGTTTTGATTGTTTTTTTTGTTTTTTTTTACATTTGCCTAGTAAAGATACCTAAAATGAATTTCAGTGGTATGGACCATGATTGCAAAGTTCGAAATATTTTAATATTATTTAAAAATCAATTTAATCTAAATAAAATTTCTAAAAAATGAAATATTACGAAAAGTACGACACTTACAGAAACACCAATTACATATTTGAAATCAGCGTATAAAGCATATTACAAAAATGTGAAAAAATAAAAAAAAATATATATTTTTTCATATATGAAATATCTCAACAAGAACACTTACAGAATAAACAACGCGAATAGAAAATCAGGTGTAATAGAAGCTTATTACAAAATGTAAAAAAAAATAAAAAAGATAAAAAAAAAATTAAAGAAAAATAAGGGCTCGAGCCGGCGGGGAAAGCAGGGGGGACGTTTTTAAAATACCCCATGAGGGGAGGGGGGAGGAACCGGACACCAATACAAAGAGCTGGGGTTCGAGACCCTCCCCGGAGCGAGGGGAAATAGTCACCTGTCGTTCCCGGAAGGCGAAGAACCGATCTGCTCCATCTGTTGCGGTTTAACCTTGGGTATTCCTTTAGTTTAAAAAAAAAAAAAAAAAATTAAACTGACGGAGTCGTAAAACAATGGTCCTATATATTTTGAATCATGTCCGTACCTAAATTGAACTGTAGGATCATATACTAGAATTTATGTATAAAAAATCAAACTGACGAGTCGTTAACATAACAGTCATATATATATATATAATATATATATATTAATATATAGTATGTATATATAATATATATATATTATATATATATATATATATATATATAATATATATACTATATATATATATATATTATATATATTATATATATTATTATATATATAATATATATATAATATAATATATATTTCACTATGTTTAGTAAATCAGCACATTTTTTTAAAATGAAAGTTCTTTGTTATTTGATAAAAATTGTATGTTACAAAATTTGACTGAAAACATAAATACCTACGCAGACCACACCGAAATGTAGATGTACGCAACTAGCTTTAACAGTTTCACCATACATTTTTTTTAAGCTGCTTGAAGTTTCACCCTTTTATATTGTTCCGATGACAATCACATTCCACCTTCTTTGGCACCTACACTAAATATTTTTAATAACCAGATGAAACCTTCTTATTTCAATCGTGAAGAAGAGTACCCATTCGGAATGGCTTACTCGATCTCAAGATAGTACATCATTTCTGGAAGGTTAATGCGAAATAACATGATCGGTCTCAGCCTATATAGATGACAACTGTCGTTATTTGTGACGACGCCAAGGAAAAGTTGTTGGTTGTAAAAGATTATTCGATTTCTGTCTTGAACTGCAACAACATACCCTTCAGGCATAAGTAGGTTCAAATTCTCCTCTTAATTATTACGGGTATTTTTAGGTCTGCAGGATTTAGGTATATCCTATATCAATTTCTACTTCAATGTTTTCCTACACCAGGATTAGGAAACTTCATAGAGCACTAAATAATTTACTGCTTGCTAGTCTATTCTTGTTTGTGCTTTTCTTATTATGATTCCAAAATTTATTATGTTATTTAAAATATTTAGTTTGGATTTTCATCAAAATTGAAATATAATTCTGAAAATCAAGTTTCGTCACAATCACCAGAAACGAGTTCTGATTTTTAACAGAATTATCTTATTTGTTTTATATTAATACGATTCCCAGTGTTAAATATTACAAAATTACTGAGAAACTAAAAGTGTTTAACAAAAACTATTTTCAGACTGTATATAAGAATTGTCATGGAAAACTGAGTAGGAAACATATATGAATACACACAAAATATTTTTCAAGGTTATGTAATGATAGTTGAACCTGATTAGAGATCAATTTCCAAATAAATATTCTAGAATTATTTTAACTGTTAACTAGAAAGCGCATGTAATAGGGTTAATTCCAATATATATATATATATATATAATATATTAATATATATATATATATATATCATATATATATATATATATATATATATATTATATTATATATTATTTATATATATATATATATATATTATAATATTATATATATATATATTTATACTTAAGTAGTAGCACACGGGTAAAAATTGCCAGTATTTGCAACAAGATGTAAATATTTGGAAAATTGTGACTTCAAACAAGAAACTAGTTCGTCTATTTGCTGTTTTTGGACGATCTGTGCTGTGATGCATTTCAACTAATTTTCATAAATCCCATTCTGCGTTTACTAATATCTTCATTGGCTTCCGAGATCTTCTTGTAAATGTTTTTGCACAATCTGTTTTATCCTCTCATATGGCACATTACACCTGTTCGGTGTGACAAAGTGCAAGGAAGATATAATTTCTTAATGATTTAAAAACCTATCTTCTATATACTTGGTATTAAATCATCCAAAGAATGGTATAAAAATGGATTGCGATAATAAGTCCTGTGGGTAGGAAGTCAGGAATGTTGAGTCTGTATGTTTGGACTTTGTCAATTCCTTGGTACAGCTAATCTTCAATACCCAGCTCGATTCAGATGCGCTTACACATTCTCCAAAAAATCTGCTGAATTCTAATGTTGCATTTTCTCTGATGGCTTC
>JABUQX010013796.1:45000-47500 GCA_015478945.1 Trachelipus rathkii
AGAGCTCTGGTGAAATTCTCAAATCATTTGTGGTATTTCAATGCAGAATTGGTAGCCCTCGTGTTCTTTGATCCCTCAATTTCAGAGACGAAGAAAAATCGGAAATGGCGAACAATAGTCCTAATGACATCGAGGTACTAATAGTAGTGAATCAGGAAAATCTATCGAGCCAAACATAATTACCTATATATATATTATAATATATATATATATATATATTATATATATATATATATCTAATAATATATATATAATATAATATTAATATATTAATATTAATATATATATATATTATATATATATATATTATTATATATATATATAATATATATAGTATATATATAGTATATATATAGTATATAGTTGTGGCCATTTTTAAGATAGCATTTTTCTCTTTAAAAGCATATTTGAAGGCAGATTATATTTTTCATACTTTTCCTCCTGTTTATTTCATAAGAATAGAAATGATTGTGTGAATAACTTTTAAGCGGCTATTTGGGATAATGAAAGATTTCTTGGTTATTATACACTGCCTCAGCATTTTTAGATGAAAAATCTTTTCTACCTTCAAATGAACAATAATTTTCTTTTCTACATAAGATTAAAATTCTATAAATGTTTATGCAATAACTCATTATGTTGCTTCATCTTTCTCATTGCAACCAATCTAAAAACTTTGATGCACATTTGTAAATTTTGTGTAGTAGTTATTTTTAATCAAAATTGCGAACCATTTAAATGCAGTAAATATTCAAGGGTTGTAGGTGGATTAGTTTCAGTTCAAAGGAAAAATCAACTGTAGCAAAAATATTTGAAAATTACAGTACAGAATGCAAAATTTGCACAATTTGATACAAGCTAAAATATTTCACACGTAAGTTTGCAATTTTCTAATTAAAGATTTCTGAATTTTACTCACAATATGAAAGTAGTTTATCAGAATGCGTGAGAAAATGTCTTGCTTTAAAGTTGAGACATGTTCCCACAAACTGTGCCAAAGAGACTTTCAATTCGTTTCTGAAATCCAAATTTTCTGATTTCTTGAACAACGTGCCACTCAGTTTACTTGAGGGAGCTGCATTTTCTGAGCGTCGATGCCCCACCACATTTTATTACCTATTGTATTTGAACAGAATCAAAATAACAAAAAGCTCGCACCCGTCGCATGGTAGGTAAAGTTGAATCAATTAATTTGAGGTAGAGTTGGACCAATTAATTTGAGATAAATTTGGACCATTTAATTTCCTTCCGTGAACAACTGATTTAAGCCCTCTAAATATCTATCTAAATGTTGATCTGTGAGAACATTGATTTCAGTATATTTGTCTGCTTTGGATTGCGTTGAACAGTTATGGAAGCAGGTGAGACGATACCCGCGTGCCAGGAAGATCAAGGATCAATGAGAATACGTTATATTCTTTAAGAAGATGGACATTTTGAGCATAAACTGAACGATGGTGTGAATAGCTGTTTCATATTAATGATATAACTAATCTGAATAACTCATGATCTTATTCATTGCGCAGTGAGATCTTATTAGGTAGCTTGTTAGAAATACTCTTAACTACATCTAAAATCTTAAGGACCCATGCCAGCATATTCTATTAAAGCTTAAAATATAGCTTTACAATATATATATATATATATATATTATATATATATATATATATATTATATATATAATATATATTTATATATATATATATATATATAGTATATATAATATATATATATATATATATATATATATATACTGTATATATAGTATATATAGTATATATAGTATATGGTATTACTTTTAATATATATCTAGTATATATAATATATATATATATATATATACATATATATATTATTATATTATATAAATATTATAGTATAATATATATATATATATTATTCACTTAAAATTATTATAAAGACTACATTTTGACCCAAATCGTTGGGTCCTCAATCAGGTCTAATGTGAGGAAGGAAAATGAGAAATAACTATTCTCTCATTTTCCTGCATCAATTAATTAGACTCGAATGAAAACCCAACGATTTGGGTCAAAACTTAGTCTTTATAACAATTTTAAGTGTTTTAGTGATATATTATATATATATATTATATATATATCATATAATATATATAATATATATTATTATATATATATATATATATAGTTATATAATAATTATTATAATCCAGAGGTGACCCTACACTCGTGCTACTTCGTGCTTATGCCACGAGTTATTATTATTATGAAAAGAACGATCTTTCTTCTAAAATTTGTAACGTATTATAAGGATTCTTATCTTTTTGTGGAAAAATAGGTTTCATCTGAAAGATTTACATTACATAATACAAATGAAAGATTATGCAAAATTTAAACAAAGTGTAAGAATCATCACCATTGAATAATGCTAGTCTTTTATCAATTATAAATGGTAACGGCTCATGCCTCTCCGAAAAAAAGAGAGAAAATTTGAAGACCGTAATATTCGTGAATTTAATTTT
>JABUQX010013796.1:52500-53834 GCA_015478945.1 Trachelipus rathkii
GCTCGAGCTCATCTTTTTGGAGTGATCTGATTTTGGATAGTTTTAATAGTTTTTTTCCGTTTTCTCATTCCGATTGTTTTCTTTGCTTATCTAGAAGGACTGATTGAAGTTCCTGGGGTTCTTCTCCGGGTTCCACCAATATAGGGAAGACTTGCTCAAGTTGGTGGGCTTTTCTTTTGTGAGCAAGGCCCTATTATAATTAATGATGGAAATTTAAAAATCCATATTTTAATACTATGTATGTGTGATTAGACTGAAGGTAATGAAGCGTTGCAGTTGCTGGGAGATACTTTCTCTCGCTCGCTGCGTCTCTCGTCGTCTCTCTCCTCGTTCCTCGTCTCTCGGTCGCTCTCGTCGCTGGTGTGCTCGGTCTCGTCTCTCTCTTGTGCTGCGTGCTCGGGTCTCTCTCGGTCTCTCGTCTTCCTCTCGTCTCCAAATTCCTTCAGAGTCTCTCTTGTGCTTAGCACGTGTTCGTCCTTTCTCCGGCGACTTTCGTTCTTGAGTTTTGCGTCTCGAAGTTCTGCTTCTCGATGGGCTTAGGGGTGCTGTTTCTTTCTTCTTTCTCGAGACTTATTTTTCCGGGGGATCTGAATTTTGGACGGAAGTAGTAAGTCAGCTAGTGAGTTGTTGTGATTTTTGGTGAGTGGTATTCGACACAGGCGAGTTTAATCATATTATGTTCATTTCGACTATGCCTATAAATGTTTGCTTGCGCGAATTTTGTAGCAAAGTTCGCATGAAATTTAAAGATTTTTACAACTAGTTATAATAGAGTACTACATATATATATATATATATATATATATATTATTATATATATATATATATATTTTAATTATATATATATATATATATAGTAGTATATATATATTATATATATATATATATTATATATTGATATATGATATGTATATAGTATATATTGGTCCCTGGATCCCCTTATTTGCGGGGTCCATTTTCATTCCAGAAACCAGCCAAGCCTCCAGCTGGCGGAGCCTACAGGTTTCTCAGGGAAGAAATTGATAAGTGTTTCTGTGGGAGTTAGTGGTGGGGCATCTTGAATAGGAGGTAATATCGACAGTTTCAGTTGTCTTATAACATCTTGGGCAGATTGGGGATGGGGTGTTGGGGTCTAAACCTATGTTTTATTATTCTGAAGGTCCGGGTGATGCCCGGATCTTAATCTAGAAAGAGATATTTGCATCTTTCTTGGGAGTGTGCTTTGTGTAGAGGATATTTTGGGAGGGTGGGAGTTTATGAGGTGATTGGGAGGGCGGTTGTTAAGCGTATTGTTGTGTAAAATATTCATGAATTTTTTTTTACAGTTGTCACCG
>JABUQX010013797.1:0-12500 GCA_015478945.1 Trachelipus rathkii
TTCATAAAAATTGAGTAGTTACTATCGGTCCGGCATGAAAAAAATACATTATCATAGCACATTACTGGTGCTTTCCGGCCCTCTCCGTGATAAGCCTGGTGTGCTCGGATTAGCAGCGAACTTAAGACTACTTCATACGGCATACCCTTTCGTAGAGGTGGGCTTGGATATCATCAACTGAGATCTTATTTTTGGCCGTTTGTCCGTTCTTTCTTGTCACAGGTTTTGGTGGGGGCCAGCACTGAGATGAAGTCTTGAGAAATGGTTCCTACGGAATGAGGGTAACTATTTGAACCATCTTTTATTGCTTTGTGAATCTTTGCGAGCGTTGTTAGCTCCTTTTTTTTGAATATATATCAGGCAAAAATTGTAGATCTTTATGCGCGATCCTTGGGAACTGGAAAACAAAAAGAATATTTTTGTGTTGTGTAATATTTGAACAAGTTATATAGCACACCACAAGAAGGTCTCTCTGGAATTTTCATGAGAACTAATCAGCACTTCACGACTTGTAAAACGAGAACAAGTTCACAAGAAACATTGAGTTGTTTTTTTTCGTTTTTGCTTATTCAATTTAAGTTTTTGGATAGAGTAGATTTTTCGGACATGTTTTGAACAATTATATTATAAATTTTAGCAAATATGCCTAATTTGGTACATTTTTTGGTCTTTACAATTTCAAAACAAGCGTGGAAGCCTTGTCGTAAGTTTACTCGACGTGATTACTTTATATATTTCATATTATGCGAAAGAATTTTATTTTTCTCCCCATAGTAATATTATATAAATTTTATCAATTTACTCGAACTTTTGAAATTCATTAATATTTTGTTTATGGTTATTTAATGGTTTTGTTCTTTCTTATCCCTGCTCTAGTCGAATGCCTTCGTGCTATGCGTTACAGTGTCTTCTCCGGCATATGAGATCTTCCGGAATTTACTGAATATATTTAAAATAGACTTGCTAGAACGTTGCCAATATTGAAACATAATGGTTCGTGTAGGTACTCATCGTTTAAGGAAAATCCTTCATATGGGGTTGACAATAGGAAATTCTTGTCAACTCAAACGAAAATATATGTATTCTTAGATATGTATGATATGGTCAGATTAGAACGCTCTAGGAATCTACGGATAATTCTATTGGTGATTTCGGATACCGGAATGAATGGCTCTCACGGGACTCTCAGCTTTCAGGCAGCTTAGGAATTTTTGGCCTACGGGATGATGAGACTGGATAATCGTATAAGGGGGTTTCATGTAAACGCTTTAAATGATGATAACATGTTTTATCTTGTTTGGTCTCGGCTGCTTCTTTCCACACTCGTCATTACTCGAAGACATGAACTTCCATACGAAATCTGAGATATAGACTTTATCAAGTCATATAAAATTAATGTGGTTTGATTCACGCTGGATGAGCCAGTGATAATCGAGTTGACAGTAGTAAAGTACTAGTTAGTGACTGGGGTCTGGGAATTGGGGACTAGTGATTAGTGACTTCTGACAAAGTTCTATAACAATATACTCGACATATAAAAAAGATCCATATTACATCAGATAATAAAAATTTTCATACCTCACTCAGTCAATCCGGCTCTGCAGATCTTACGCGTCATTGGACTAAACCTGCAATATAGACTGGTATATAGAGCTGATGTGCTACCATGTGCATTACTTCGACTAATGTTTTAATGTATTTCACTATTTTGGGCTAAGAATCATTGCGTTTTCTCTAGGAGGTTTATGTTCACGTTTGCTTATACCTTCGTTAACTTAAATTTTTATCAAAACTCTTATATAAATAAACATTAATTTTTTCTGAAAAGAAAGATAATTTCATTTATATATGGATTAAACTCTGATACAATTGGGAGAGATAAAGACATTATAATAATGATGAATAAGTTATAGATAGCCCGACAATACCGGCCTATGTTACGTCTCGAGGCGCTCTTCGACAACCTACCGGATTACGTCCTAAGGATTTTGCTCTTGAGCCAGTATAATATATGAAAAATTTGTTCGGTGACATCGAAATACTTTCTATGAAGGCAAGAAGGGTAGTTTTCTGTTTTTATTCTAATAATAATCATATTTGGGGTTCAACTATTATTGCTAAATATTTATATTTTTTTGCTCGTAACAAAATTTCAATATACCTAGAAAGGAAAATGAACAAATGATTCTATACGGCTGGACTCCCGAGCATTCCGGATCATCTACGGTTCATCTGTTACTTCCTTCCAGAATATTATGTGTCGTAATCGCAGATATTGAGGAAAAAAAGTATGATAAAAATGAAAATTGTGAAATATGGATAAACTCAGTGTTTTTCAGTTTTCACTGAAAAAAACAGATTATCAAAAAAAACGGTTTTTTTTCCCAAAGCTAACATGATTTTCAAGCTTTCGTTGTATGCTGGTTCAAGTTGTACAGAGAGTTTCTGGACAAAGTAAGGATAATATGTTTACTTCATATCTCCCTGACTCTCATATAAAAACTGGGATTATATTCATTTTATATAAACACAAAATATGTTCATACTCACTGGGGAGAGAGTTCATTGCCGTTAGATACTCTCAATTGATAGGAATACGGATAGGCTTGAGTCGGACGGGTCTCCTCGACGTTGGCGACGGTCTTAAGACGGCGTGCCCAGCGTTTGCCTTGTTGGTGCCCACCGTGATCTCACTGCAGGGCTCTGGCAATATGGAGTCAATAATGACGTCCGCCACTCACAGTGACTGGAGAAGAGAAGGTTGTCAGACGCTGAGCTTTGTCTTAGGTTTTTGCTTGAGAAGTGGGTGTATTTTTATGATATAGAAGGAGATTGTATTTCTGGTGCTTATGCAAAATACATAAAGATGATTCCTTTATCTCTCTATTAGTGAAGGAGAATTTATTATTGTTTTTCCTTTTAAATACCATAATATCAAATGCTACTATTTTGCGATGCTTTGTTTAGTGGCAAACTTTTGTTTTTGGCAGAATGTGTGCCGCGAGACGTATACGCTCTAGAGAAGGCGAGGGTTTTCGGCTTAGAGATATAGTCCTGGGATCCGGCTTCCGGCTCGAAGGTTTCTAAGCCTGCGCTTGTCTCCATGGAGCCATATCCGGTTGGCCGGTGTTCTCCAGGATGTTGGACTGGAGCACGTTTCCGAGATCGTAGTTCCCAGAATAGCTGGCATTTTATATATGACGTCGATAGGTATAAAGATGGATATTCCAGCAGGGTGGTATATAGATCTGTAATAAATGTAATGGGTGTGTCGGAGGTTATGCAGACATCTACGTAGAAAAGAAAATACAGTATTATTGATTTCATTTCTCTCACAGGGAAGGGCAAAAAACTTATAGCCAAGCTTTCCCAAACTTTTACACGAGTGTTTGTGATATAAGCTTCTGTCTTTATCTAGCGCTTGCGAACAAGCAGATGGATTTAAATATCTGATGATAAAGGAGATTGGGTACTTCTTTCTGTAATTTATTTGATTTATATTATTTTTATTGAGGATAATCGAACAGCTCGAAGCAACTACTCTGGAGGCGTCGTGTTGATGAAAAGGGTTTTGGTAGAGTCTGGGTACAAAAAACTTCGCTGCGCTATGGATATTACAAATTATATTTTGGTATTTTCAGCTTTTCAAAAGACCACTATTAGAGCTTGCTTTGGAGAACACAAGATAAATTAACAGATGCTGTTCATTTTCGCACTGAGGTGTGTAATGTATATTGGCGTTTAAATGTTTGATGATACCGTCCAGTAGGTGAGAAAATAATTAGGAAAATCAAGTAAACTGCGCGTTTCCGAGACGGTTTGTTTGGCGCTCGATGGAAGAAAGTGTAAGTGTTTCTTAATGTTCTAATTTTAGAAAGGGGTTGGCGTTATGCGCACTTCATTAATATTGAGAAAGATTTTTGTGAAAAATTAAAATCCTCGTAGGAAAAAGGAGAATGTATATGATCTTTCTTAAAGAAAAAGATTAGTGAAAGAGTTCTTGGGAACAGATCTTCTCTCTCAATATCTTTGTTTCATACTTTTGTTTTTTTCCTCTCATAATAATGCATCGGAAGACATTCTTTAAATTTGTTTTTTTGCATGAAATGTTATTCAAAGAAGTTCCATAATGATCATATGAAAAACGTGATCCGCGGAATCCTGCACAGGCGTCGCCTTAAGAGAATGAATGTAAACATAATCATTAGCTTTGCAAAAGCACTTGGTGGCATTGCCTTCAATTCAACACGGGTTGGGCAATACTGCCTCTAGTAGTTTCTAAATGCAAGGAAGCGGTTTGAGTTTCTTTCTCATAATTTCATCGCCGGGTAGCCTGTTTAAGGTTTCAGGGAGATATAGAGAATAGCAGCTGTTTCCAAAGAATCTAAAATATTAACTGCAAGGACGGAAAAACTGGTCAAAATGGTATTGCGAATTTAAGAGTCTAAGTCGGCTAGACCCTGCCGTCGTCTTTCTTTGGAATGAATTTAGGGAGAGGTGCCGAGTGTTTTCGCTTGAAATGGGTCTTATGTAGCTCTTCTTTTGCGTTTAGATACAGATCCAATTTGCAGATTCCATGATATAAGCACATTTATTAGAGGTGTTCGCTCTTTTAGGGTTTAAGATGGGCTTCGGTGGCATCTGCATCCTATCATGGGGCCTGGTAAGTACACTGGAGCGAGCTCATCACAATTCCTCCTTATGTATCAGTGGTTCACTTTGAATTTCATTAAGTAGGCCAGATATAGGCATCTCTTTAATAAAAATATAATCATCCTCTACCACGCGATTGAGTTCTTTGATATTTCTAGGCTACTTCTGAGAAAAGCTTGTCCAATTCGCAAATTACCTTTTTTTGCTAGAAGATTGATTGGTTTCTCGCCTAAATTGCGGCCTTTGCTGGTAAGTCTATTCAATCTTCCTTTCTCGCATCAAACTACATTCAAGATAGTAAGTTTAAAGAGAGGACCATCTGAACGATTTTCTTTAATAGGTTTGCACGAATGTGCGATGACTGCAGAAAGACTTGTTGATAGCGCAGGGGCCTGATACATGGACGGTTGCGTGCGACAAAGTTTTGGAAAAGGAGTATCAGCGTAAAGAGGCGCTACATCCGCTGTTTGCATGATCAATTTATATACAACACAATAGGCTGTATATGTTTAGATAATCTTTGAATAAGCTGTGCAATTGAATACGTGTATTGTTTGACGTCGGGTGTTCGCAAGCTGGACCGCGAATGTTTAGAGTAAGATACCTAAATATAGTTGGGAGCGGTTTTAGTCGACAGGTAGATCATTAGTCGACTTTCGATTCTAAAAGGTATTTGTGACAGTTGTGACACTGAGACATCAACATGAGCCTCTTTTTTCCTCGAATGTCAAAATGAGACTGCCTTCAGATAAGAGGGGTATTGGGGGGGGTGTTTAGCATGTGCTTTTATTGAAGATGTAGAGAAAGGATAATTTTTAAGTTCACGATGTAGGTGTTAAGAGTATTGTGGGCTCATATGTGTGGTATTTTTATCGTAATATCTTAAATTAGATTATCGTTTTACTTATTGTTAGCTATCTAGTGGTCAGTCATTTATAAATTATTCTAATCTCTCTCTACAGAGATATAGTTCATCTTCTTTTTTGTGTAGTATAAGATACGCGTAGTGAAGTGGAAGGTGTATCTGGATGTATTTCTCTTAGATCATTGACAGAGTTATTAGGAATAGATGCATTTGTTGAGGGTTTGTCTGAGGTCGATGATATTTAGGAAATTTGAGGGTCCTGAGAAATAATGTCATAAGCATGTTAAATCAGACATAATGAGACTAGTGGTTGAGTTGTGATGGTTGAAAGCTAGTTTATTTATTCTCAATTTTGTTTAGGTGCTTTGAGTACTCTAAATATAAATTTTTGGTTCCGTTACAAAAAGTTAAATCGAGGGACCTCATTGAATGGGAAGTCAGAGAGAGGAGATTACTGTCTATTCAATGAATATAACTTTACTAGTGTCACCACCAAACTTCGTACCACTCATGTTTTTTATGGTCAATGCTAAACTTGGGCTAAACAGGTAGTACTGCAGCCACCTTCTGGGAAGTATATAGGGAGCATGCAACCCGGTTCTAAAGTAAGTGTGACTCGCAGATAAGGTCTTTTATCGGAAGCAGGCAGGGTTATATTAAGTCTTTGAAAAGAATTATTCATTTATATATAATACATGTTTAAATTAATTTATTATTTGTTTCTCATATTCTACTATAAGATAATAGATTATTATTATTGGGATAAAGGCTTATGATATTAGAACCTGTTCTTAAGTAGGAAGCGTTTATTAATTGTTTAAATATGTATATCGAAGTTTTAAATAAGGATAATAATCTAGTAATCAGTAGAAAAATAAGGCTGGTTTCCTTAATGAGGGAATGTAATTATGTTTAGCTGCTTTTCATCTTATGATTTATGTTGTGTAATGTTATTGGCAATATGAATGTAAGACAAAGTTTAAGCTTCAGTGTGAGATATTAGCTATTTGGAAGTAAATTACTGTGTTTAGTGCTTGAGTTGAAAGATAAAAGTTGAATTTGTGTTTGTTAAGATAAAGTGATATTTTAAAGAGTATAATATATATAGGTGTGGTATTATGAGTAGAAGGCAATTTTTTGAAAAATCATGTGTAAGTAAGAAAGAAGTTATGTTGTTGAGTAATTGAAGGTTATTGTGTCCTGTGGCGGTGTGGATACCAAATTCATGTATTCATCTAAATTATTTGGCAATTTTATAATGTTGATTGGGTTATATTGTGTAGATTTAAAAATGGGAACATTGAGTCATATTAAGTGGGAATAGAGGTAAGGATATAACGTTATTCCTATAACTTGAGTAGTAGATGGAGAGAGAGGAAGACTCATATTTATGATATTGAATTGGAATTTATCCACATTGAGAGGAACTATATTTTGTATGAGGGTGAGGTTTTAAATATTTATATAAAAGATGGTTCTGAGGGTTATCTAATGTTTTGCTAGTAATATACTCGAAATGTGAGTGACTAATATAAATGAAGTTGAAAATAATGCTCTACCTTAAAATTATTAATTATGGTTAATATGTAAGGAGGTTACCTTTATTGAGTGGAATGGAGAGTAGGGGGGAGTGGTAGTGAGAGAGATTTTATAGTGTGGAATAGTGATAGAGCGTGTTTAGAGAGGTAATAATGAGAATTTATTATTTAGGGGCATTAATTGGTATTGGGTGAAAGAGATATAGTTTTTCTATCTAACACAATGCAGGAAAGAAATTTGTGAATTACTTTAAATTTAGATGGAGACATAATGAATCAAGTAAGTAGAGGAGAGTTTTTATGAAATATATGCTGAATAAGTGTATTTAAAATTTATTAAAGTAGCCCAATTCTGCATTTACATATTGTAACATTTTAGATTTTCTACTATATCACTAAATGTTTCAATATTTTAGAGTGAGATATTATTATATCTATATTCTTAGGGTTGATGCTCTATGCTGATATAATATTATCTATATTTGGTCATTGATGCTTTACTTAGGATATCCTTATTCCGAATCTGTTAGGTGGTTGAAAAGTGGTCGCTTTTGCCCCTATATTTCTATCCATAAATGTTATTATATTGAAATATTATGATTCCATAAGCCAAATCTAATGCTAAGAGTGCTATGTTTGAATGCCCTATCAGCTATCGCGTTATACTTAACTTCGCATCTAACTGTGATATATTATTATATCAATATTTTTCTTTTTCTCTATTTTCCTTCCCATTAGGTTATACCCTTAGTTCATGCGTTGAAAGCAAATTAATAATAATGCAATACTACTTTCATTAAATTTTACTATTCAATTTTCTTTCTATATGCGGCATTTTAGTGCTAAATAGCTGTATAGGAATATTTCACTGAATAACATCCGTCAGTAAGTTGGGTGTACTACTTGAACGTCTAGATAGATAATTACTGATTCTTGATTCAATGTGTGGTGAGGGCTTTATTGCGATTAAAGCTTTTTGAAGATAATGAGGGCATCAATTAATTCCAACATAATACCTAGGAACATTTGATTCAGAAGGTAGAGGCGCAAGAAGAGAGGGTTAAAAGACACCTTCCGCGGATGATCTTGGAGGAAATTTGCCGAGAGTTTCAGGAAATTTATTCAAGCATTGATATCCTTTTGTTGAATGGGTGGTCTCATTTGCTCTACTTCATATTGATTCTTGGAATTTCTGGCTATTTTCGAACCATAATATTAGTGTGTAGGTATTCAATACTACTCATCCCGGGGTGTTTTGCTCACTTCAGGGAAAGTGAGAAAAAAGGACTTAAAAATATGATTTAAATTAAAGACTAAAGATTTATCTGTGTTGAAGAGATGTGATATTAAAATGATGGTGGTCAATAGATGACTCGGTTGGGTTCATATTTGAGAAATGTTATGGAATGGGTTCATATAAATGTTACGTTCTTTTTGGCAATGGGGCCAAAGAGTTGATTATAAAACCTGAACCTTCTGTTAATGATTTTGTTGCAGGATTGTTTGAGTCTATTTAGAAGATAGGTTTCATCATGAAGATCAGAAAGTCATTTGTATGTAATTTCAAAGTATAGTTTACTTGAAGGGTTTTTTATTAACAACATCCTTTCTAAATAAATGTACTATTTTATCGTCATCTCATCCTGGCGCTCTCAAAGTAACCCTATGTATATGTGTCATGTACTAGTGTATACATCTATCACAAACATTGCAGGTAAAAATACAATCGATGCAAGAACTGAAAAATAAATGAAGATAGTAGAGAGCATTTATGTGTGCAATACCCATCCATAAGTAATTATTGATGATATTGTCTTTTTTCATGATAGCATACTATTATATGTACATAGCTCAAATTAATGGGGCTGGGTTAGTGAATTTTTGACACTCACTATTCACTTACAAAGTACCTCGTAACTATATTTCATTACTTTGTCATGTTGTAATAGGGAATTTATTGATCATATATAATTCAATAGCAGTGAAGGAGAGTAGGATGATATCTTGTGCCCAAACCAATTGCCAGATAAACTCCAATTATATATTCCTCAGAGAGGGTGGATATAGATTTCTTTGGTGACTTTCACCTATATCGTTCTTGGTCATCTGCCTTGTATCAGTAAGACTTTTAAGTGCTAATAAATAATCTCTATCATTTATTTCAAATAAATAACTTTTTAAAATTATCATACTGATAGTTATTTGTTTGCTGCATCAATTTATTTCTTGTACAAAGAACGGTTGGTGGATTTTTCTATTTTTTAGATGTTACCTGGGGCTATCTTCGTCGTTATGTAGGTAGCGATCGCAGTGGTGTGAGTTTTTATTAGGATTAGCAGACAGATGATTTGGAGTTTGAATTTGGAGGCATGGTATTCCAAATATTATGGTGGCAGGTCCGGAAACGATATTAAGATAGCTGTGGTTCTTAAAATTTCGGCTGGTGCTCTTTAAAGGCCCATATAATTTTCTAGTCTTACGAGTCCTTCTAATATACTCGCTGCCGTTTGTGAACAATTTATCAGTTTGGTCCATTTATATTTATACTTATAATAATTGTATTTTATAAATGTTAGTATATATATACAATATAAAAATATATATATGATATCTTATTATATCAGCATGAAAATATAAAAGACATTGATATTTAATACTGTTTTTTAGGTTAAAACAACTGTTGATCAAAACATCTCCTTATCATTTTTGTGTATAATAATTTTTCTTCTTCTTGAATAATTACATAAAATGGGAAAAATGGTGTACAGAAAAATAAAGTATGAGGGATTTTTATGTAACATCTATGATGATATAATAAAATTTTAAAATTTAAATGAAATTTTAAATATTTTAATCCTACATTAGTAGTGGTAATACGATCAGAAAGACTTGAAGATAACGTTAAAAAAGATACTTTTAAAATAAGGTAAGCTTAGAAATTATGTATGATATCAGACAGATTGCTAATTATTAAATAAATAATAAGAAAGTTTGTTCTGTTATACATAGTGAGAAAAATACCTGTTGCTTAGTTTTATAAATTATATCAACTATTGCTTTTATATTAGTAGCTATATATTCCTACATCTAACCAATGTTTTTTTTGGGCTAACTTTAACTTTCAAAAGAAATGATGAGGGAGGGTCAGCATATCATCTTGAGAAACTAGTGCTTATGATAATTGAATATTGAATGCCTTTTCTTTCAATCGTGGCTGTCTGAACAGTGGTAAATTAAAATAAAAGTTTTAAATTAAAGAGATTAAAACTTAATAAAATCTATTAATCTAAATTATAGCGTTACCCATCTTATTTACACTATTATTCATAGATAAAAATCAAAAAATATTAAGACATGGTATTAGAAACACCTTAATACAATGCAGAAGACCAGTTTACAAATTAAAGATAACGTATAATATTAATATTAAAATTAAGTTAACAGCTTGCAAAATAATACAAAATGCTAAATAAATTATGCGTGAAAACAAAATAATAAAAATTTGAATAATATAGACTTAAACTTTAAAGAAATATTAATTTAAGCGCTCTATAAGTCGCGTTATATCATAGTCAAACAAAAGAAAACAAGAGATGCTGTTAGTGTGGATTAATGTTAAACACTGAAGCCATTTAAACTCAAGAGTGAGCAGAAAAGGGAGGAAAAACCTGACGAACACCAGAATAGAAATAGAGTTATCATTATTCAGGAAGATATGAACTGGCTTTGAAAGATGTCACATAAGTTTAGCCATACAGTAAGCTGCAATGAAGGTTAACTCATAGATTTAGACAAAATTCTGAAATAAAAACGAGACAATAAAGGAAGCACAAAAGTTCAGATTTTGATTTTTGATACTATTTGGTTTTATAATGCCCTAAGTAAGTAATTAAGTATGATAGGTTCTGACGGTTAGTAGATGAGAGAGAAAGAAGATAGAATTAGAGACGACGGTGAGGAAAGAATAGAATGAGAGTTCAGTTAGATGAGAGGAGAGATGAGAATGTACTGGTATAGAGAGAGAGTATGTTTCTAGATATAAATGAAAATAAATGAAGTGGGGTATATTTAATTAGACGAAAGACTATATTTGTAGATGATAGGTTAGATTTGTTAGCAAATCATAAGACCAAGAAAGTATTAGAAGTTATTGCAGGCGACATATGAAGATAAGAAGTAGCTACGAGGCAGGAAGATTAGGTTTAGTAAAGTATAAGGGAAAGGCGAGAGATTTAAATTTAGACGATCTGGTAGATAATTCAATTATAATAATAATATAAATTGTAGTTTTACAAGGTCTTCCTAGTTCTCTTCATTAAACAGCTAGATTGTGTCTTAGTCGGGATTTGATTTTTGTCCTCGAATGTTGAGATGCGTTTAATAAAGAATTCTAAAATGGGAAGACATAATGGTATTTTATAATCGAATTATGGAGGGGATGGGCAGTGCATAGTTGAAACGCACCCAAGAGGATAAAGAGTCGTTCTAACACTATAAAAAAAGTATTAGGCAGGTACGGTGATAATTCCAGAGTATACTTTCCCGCATGCGATAAGATTGGAGATGAATTCGTTTTTTAATAAACTTTAAGCAGCGATCCTTTAGAAGTTGGTGGTTGGATATCGTATTTATAGTCGAAACGATTTAGAAACGATTTTCAAAAATATCAATCATTTTCATATTTTTTATGGGGTGTGAGAAAACACTATTTCTCTATTGGCGGTTAGGACGCGATGGTTAGGACATTTTCCTTTAATTGATTAAGGGCCTGTTGACGATCAAGAGGGTTCTACTTGCAAATAAAGAAATTTTAATGAAAGCCTCTGAGCTACTTTTTCTACCTTAAATGTTTAGTATAAATGAAAATAACTTTCTACTTCATACTTAAATTTTTTTTTTGCATAATAATCCAGAGACAACCGGATCAGTAGCGACAGGTGAGAGTGTTTTAAATAACATAGTGGGAACCACCGAAGAAGAAAGGGGTTGGTTCTTTGAACTCGCAATAAAATTTTAATTATTGGACACGTCTCTTACGATGGTATTCAGTAGGTGAAGCTCAAAGAACCATAGATATTACTTCATATAACGTAATATTATTGCTGGTTTGGAAGAAAAACCGAGAGACCGCAAACTGGGGAGCCTTAGGATTTATGATAGTGGATGTATGGGCCGGAAAGAGGGTTCGCTTGCTATATAGCGGTTTTGGCATATAGCACAGATATATTTCGTATGTAGGGCAAGTTTGTGATCCTTTAAGTAGATAAAAAGCGACACTGAAATTAAAAATTAAAAATTTTGGAAAACACCAATCCACCGGTAGTAGAGACGTAGTGTATATTGACTGAATAATGCGCTACGGTGGTAGGGGATGAGAGGGGTATTACACATAACTTTAGATGCCAATCAGAGGCATTTCTTCGAATTTTGAAAGCTATCATTTT
>JABUQX010013797.1:17500-20000 GCA_015478945.1 Trachelipus rathkii
GTTAAAGGATTTTAGAAATTAGCTATATGCTTTTAAAAATTAATTCAGTAAATTTCAAAATATGTATACTTTTTGTGCTAACCTAACTAACCTACATTTAAAATAGCCTTAACCTAATCTAACATAACTAACTTAATAATCTAAACTAAAAGGTTGTTACAAACTAGCCAGCCTAATTAAACCTAACCTACCTAACCTAACCTAACCAACCTAACCTAACCTAACTAACCCAATCCTGCACTCTCCAGGAGCGGTTATAATTGGGGAGATTGTAAAGGCAAAAAGCTTCCGTGATTTTTTCTTTTGGTTGCATCTTGAATATTTTCTAATTGTTTGTCATTAGTTATCCTGGAGAGTGAGGATTGACTTCATTCAAAATGGTTTAATAAAACTATCACCATGCTAACAAAAGTCTGCTGCTGGAGCAACCAACCGACTAATAGCTGTCTACATCCCAAAATATAAAAGAGATTTTGCTCCATTGGCTTATTCAGACTTGGAAAAAGGTTATTTATTAACGAAAATCTTGTCTATTTTATTGTTTTAATATTTTTAAATAATTAAAGTGGTGTTTCTAAAAAATCTGTCGTAATAATCCTTAAAGCAACTCAGGGTTCACTTCTCAAGAATAAATATACATAAGCGATTAATAGCTTAATTCCCTCCTATATATATATTTATATATATAGTATATTATATATATATATCATATATATATATAATATATATATATTAATATATATATATATATATATATATATTTAATATATATATATATATATTATATATTATATATATATATATATATATATTATATATATAATATATATTATTATATTATAGTATATATATATATATATAATATATATATATATATATATTATATATTATATATATATATATTATATATATATTATTATTTATATATTATATATATAATATATATATATATATCTATTTATATATATAGATAATATATATATATATATATATATATTTTATATATAATATTATATGAGTGCCATTCTCCTCTGACCACAGTACGTTTACTGAATATCTTGGAACGCCTGAGTAATGTTCTCCTCGTGACGTATACGAGTTGTAGCTTTCCTAGGCTTACATATCAATACTAAGTTTTAACAGATTTATAAAGTCAGTCTTGAACTACATCTGTTTATGTATGGGCGGTGTGTTGCCCCTTAATCTCGTTTACGTTTTGCACTATATCTTTTTGTGTGTGGGGGCGGATGTTTTTCTATCCTCGTTAAAGTTTTTTTTCGATGGCAGGTAAATTTAACGCGGGTATGCTTATCAAATTCTGTGTTAAAAGTAAAAAGTCTGTCACTGAAAATTTTGCTTCTTTTAACGGAAGCTTTGGGGATGCACTCCAATCGAGAACTATGGTGTTTAGTGGCACAAAGTTTCAAAGAGGGCGAGAAAATGTTGAAGACGACCCTCTTTGTGAACCATTTGCACATGCGAAAAAATTTGTGCAAAACTAGTGCGAAAGACTTGTTTTGTGGAGCAGAAAGCTAAAAGGGTCTAAATTTGTCAGATTACTTGAAAAGACTGGAAATGGAGCACAATTTTTTTGGAAAAAGGTTATAACAGGCGATGAATCTTGGGTTTTTTGAGTACGATCCTGAAATCACAACGTACAAAGTGGGGATGGCATAAAACAAATTCTCCACGTCGAAGGTAGCATTGTATGAGCAGTTCCAAGTGAAACATGATTAGTGCTTTTTTTTCGGCAAGCCGTGGTATTGTGCACAGTGAATCTTGTACCTTTAGGAGACATTAAATCACTTCTTTTACAAAAGATTGTCTGGAAACAACTTCGAAACGAGTTCAGAGCGAATTGAACAGACATGCAGACGATTGTGTGCTGCACATGATAACCGAGCATCCACACTGCCCTCTCAATTCTTTGAATTTTTTCTACGCGAAGAAAAAACATTCAAGTACTTCCACATCCTCCATGCAGCCCAGATCTAGCTCCGTGCGATCTCTACCTCTTCCCTAAGTTGAAAATTGAAGTTGAAGGGTCATCATTTTCGGACGATGGAAAACATAAAAAATATTGTAACACGGTGAACTATAACAACTTCAGAAAAATTGACTTCGGTAATGTTATGAAATAGTGGAGAAAGTTGGACACCCCCTTTGTAACCTCTCACGGGTCCATACTTCGAAGGAGATAACTTGTAATATCAGGTAAGTCCAATACATATTTTCATGGGATATTCAGTAAACCTACTTTTGGGACATACAATGGTGCATTCCGATTCCCAATCCCTTGAATTTTAATAACTGATAAAGTCTAGGGTTTATAAGACTTATCGTTTTCTTCAAACACGAAAATCGTGCTTTTAAATACATTTATCTCGGATGTTTGAAAAAAATCAGCTCTTCGAGAACTTAAAACTTTACTTCGTGAAATTTGCAACAATATTTCGGTCTACTATCTCACGACTCTTTCCTGATATATTTGCAATTTTAA
>JABUQX010013797.1:25000-27500 GCA_015478945.1 Trachelipus rathkii
TCCTCTCCAAGCCAGTACAGTATTTGCAAGTTGAGAATAATGTAAAGTTAACAGGGTTTATTTCCGAAACACATTTTTCAAAGCATATATAATGCAGCTATTCCTGTGAATTCTGCAACACAAGTAATGAATATATTCTTCAAATTTTAGGTTATTGCTTGATGAGTAGACCTAAATATTTTATCGATTTGACAGCCTTAGTTTTTCCAGAATCAAAGAGAGCTTATTAGCACAAGTCCATTTGTAAATCTTTTGCAAGTTTTTGTTGATTACGCTTTGAATGTGGCAAATATCAGTACCTGAAATGTACGACACAGTGTCGTCTGCATTGTTTGGATAGTTTGCATAGTCTGCATATTCTGCATAGTCTGCACAGTCTGGATAGTTTTAACGTTTGAGGTTACCTTAACAAGATTATTATTATATATTATAGAGAAAAGAGATCCAAGGAACGACCCCTGAGGTGCCCCCGTTGTTATATTACCAGTTCCGGAGCAGGAGTTACCAATCTGAACATATTGTTTTCTGTTGATAAAGTAAGATTTGATAAAAAGGAGACAAATGCCTCTAACGCCATACTTTTCTAACTTTCTGATTATAATGCCTGTGTCAGTAGTAATAAGTACGAGATAGAGCATGCAACATTGCGAGAAATGGAGTGCAACATTGCAAATGTTGCAAAGCAACATTTGCAATGTTGCACGAGAGCCAGCGCGCGTAGCGCGCGTACATATGATTGTATTTTTTAATGTAAGTAATTTTATGTATGTATATGAGTATATATATTATTATTATTATTATTATTTACCCTACCCCCCTTTCCCCCACCCCTTTTTTGGCGCACCCCGTGGTGTGGCACTTGAGGCGTTGACACGCAGTCATCAACATACACGAGATGTACCCATTACACATCTCACACACACACATTCACACACACACACACACACACACACACACACACACACACACACGCACAATAATTATAGACACTTTACTTAATACATTATCCATCTCTTTACCCCTACCTCTTAGTTGTTGTCATTGCCCCTACCCCCCCTTTTTGTTTGTTGCTATGATTCATTAATAATACCTGTCTTCGCCCCCTGCACGCACACACACATGGTTTCTGCGCGCCTGTTTTTCTCCCCTGCCTCCGACTTTGTCCTGCAGCCTTCGCGGCACCGTGGGTCTGCTTTCCCCCCGCCTCCGCCTCTTCTGCTCGCCGCCGCCACCTGCTGGTTTGGTATACTGTTTCTTTTGTCTTTCGTTCGCATTGTCATTGAGGAGATGGGGTTTTACTACTCCTTACTCCCCCCCTCTCTTTTAGTTCCCCCCATCTTGTGATATATATAAAATTGGACGGGATGGACTCGAATCCCGTCCTTTCGGCTGCTCCATCACGGTGATCGCCAGGTAAGTATAGGACTTAACTGACCGTGCTAAGCGGCCTTTCAGACCTTATTTGAAATCATGTTTATATACAAATTTGAGTTCAAAATGTGTATTAAAATATGAAATAAATGAATAAAAATTTTCATTCCCATGCATGCTTTGTGAGTTTCAAGGTGGATTAGTCTAATGAGGTTTGCGGTTAAATGGCTTAAATCGGAGCAAAGCCATCCTTTCCTTCAGTTCAATGACAATTTCTCCGATATTCCGACTGATAAGATCATTCCACATGAAAGATAGCCTTCTGACAAATTAAACCTTACATACATATTATTATTACATATTATTATTATTATTATTATTATTATGCTATATATATACATACATATATATATTATGTCTCCTGCTATATATATACATATTATTATTATTATTAGTGAGCATAGTGAGCATATATAAATAGAAATATAAATATATATATATATTATCAAATAGAAAGAGTATATATATATATGAAAGAGTGAGGGGAGAGAGTTACACACACACACAAAGCATTATTATTATTATTATTACACAATCACACAAAAATAATTACATACATATTATTACAGTCCTGTCCTATTATTACATACATACACATACATATATACATAATTAAGATTAACATATATACATATGAAAGATATATACATATATATATATATATATATATATATATATATTATTATTATTATTATTATTATATATTATTATTATTATTATTATTATTATTATACATTATTATTATGTTTTTACTCAAAGGCAATGAAAGTTTTTTTCTCGATCCATTTTCCATCTCTTCTTTTCTCATCACAAAACTACAGCAAAACAGCAACAGTCACAAAGGCAATAACAACAACAACAACAACAACAGCAACAACAACAACAAGAACAACAGCAGCAACAACAACAACGACAACAACAACAACAACAACAACAGACGCCGCCTTGACAACAAGACAAACAGAACAACATGAAAGCTACTATCACCCACAAAAAAAAGCTATGAAAGTGATTGAACCAGAGTCGCATAGGCATTATTGCATCGATGCACCGATGCATCGATGCATCG
>JABUQX010013797.1:30000-37500 GCA_015478945.1 Trachelipus rathkii
CGAAGATATAGCTGAGACGTTTACGTGGTGTGTATTCCCTTATCATTTAAATTATATTCTGGTATTTTTTCCATTACATCAGAACATTTTCCTATCATAAGTAGGCATATGAGTGACTTGTTTTTCTTTAAAAACATCAGTATTGATCCTGTTCGTGTCAATTGAAGAGATATGAAGTCATGGTCAATGTTCTAGGGTCGCAGATGTTCCCGTCAGCAAGAAAAGAGTTCTTGAAAGTATATAAAAAGTTACTTTCGGACCCGCACGGTTACTTATTGTGTGAACTTCATCCTAGGAACACTGCAATAGATTGTCCCTGCTCCGCACTAGACATTACTACGCCTGGATGATTATTGAAATCTGTGTACATTCCTTGAATATTTGTCAGTAGTTTAGTGTTATAAGTATTTTCCTTTATATAATAAGTATTTAAAGAAGCTTGAAACTGGCTGAAAAATAGCGCAAAATATCTGGCGATGTATGAGAAGTTCATTCCATGTGTACTGTGTAACTCTGAATTAAATCTTATAAAAGGGATATGTTTCCTTTTAAACAGGCCTCAGAAGGTAAGCTGCGTTCGACATTAGAAACTACCTTTATTAAAAAACTCTCCGAAACATAAGCAATCTGAAAAAATAAATAAATTAAGTTAATTGGTGTTTGCAGAGGGGGGTTGGTGTATTCCCTGTCCTCTAACATTTTCTCAGTTTATTGCGTCCTCTGATTACCAGTGGATATCTTCATAATGAAGAGGTCGTCTGTATTACCGTTAACGAGTATTTGAGATAAATGAAATGTAATAACTACTTCAACCGTTTGCAGAGAGCCTTCTCACACCAGCCCTACAACAACCACAGTCGCTTAACGGTGGTTCGTCCTCACTGCAATTTCCACCCAAATCAATCAGCATCATTTTTTCTCTAGAGTAATCAACAACCTTTGGAGTGCTGCACAATATTCCAGTCAGCCAGCTCTCCCTTTAACAGCTGATCGACCCTAATTAGTTGAAGCAGATATAGCAATTACGAGCAAGAGGTGTTATCGGATATTACAATCAGAATTAACATCCCATGAGAAGCGTATCTTTATACCAAGATGCATATGCAGAAATTATTATTAGTCCTCATTAGGATTTGCATTCTAAAGGGACCTACTAAATAAGTCTGAGTACAGGAAACAATTTTTGCCACAAGAATAAAACCTGACGATGAAGATGAGACAACGCTTAAGAATATCCCTAATGAGGAGAGCTTGCCAGCCCGGGCTCGCAGATCAGGTTCTTACTCTCTATAAATATTTTAAAAGAACAAATAGCTTGGAATGAGTTAGGTCAAATCATTGATGATGAAGTAGTTAAAGGGTCAAACATTGTGGATTTAATAGCTGATCTCTCACGCGATTGGAAGAAGAGCGCTGTAACAGGATGGCCTACAATCAAGCAGGAGCTTCAGACTATAAATTTTCCCCGCTCTTTAATCTTGAACACGCGCAGATTAGCAGACTTGGATGATATTCCTAAGACACCAAGACCCGATTCTAGTCCTTCAGGCATGTCCTACGCTTCAGCCAAATTCAAACGGGTGGTTAAAGGAGGAGTAAGAAAAAAGCCTTACGCCAGTCTTAAATGGATTAAATTCATAGTCACTGCAGTGGGTGTTATTAATTATTATTAATTCAATTAATATATATATATATTTATATATATATATATATATATATATATAATTTATATATTATATATATAATATATTGATATATATATATTAATATTATATATTAATATATATATTATATATATATAATTATATATATAGTATATATATATATATATATTATATATATATATATATATTAGTATATATATTATTTGTTCACTGTTCTATTTTGCCTCACTTGTTGAATGAATAATATAAATCATCATAAATTATAATCACTAATGTTTTTCATATTTCCTTTTACGCATATATATATTATATTATATATATATATGTATTATTTATATATATAGTATATATATATATATATTTTATATAATATTTATAAAATTTAAATATATAAAATAATTAATTAAAAAATTATATTATTTTTATATTTATATATATAAGTTTTTTTACTCATTGCAGTTAGTATCACCATGGAGGTTAAGGAGGTGGTTGATAAGTATTATTACGATGTGGAAGGAGCCTAATAGCTATGGTGGTATCACAAGGTTTGCCTCGAGGTTTCCGGACATTGGCCGGAAAGAGTTGAAAGCATATCTAGAAGGTGAGGAGGCTTTCACTCTACATAAACCTGTTCGCAGAAAATTTCCTACCCGGAAAACCGTAGCCCCCTGTCTCGATAGCGTATGGCAGCTGGATTTATCCGAAATGGTTAAATACAGCTCGTACAATGATGGATATCAATACATACTTTTTACCATTGATGTGTATTCTAGATATTTATGGTTAAAACCTTTAAAAGATAAAAAGTCAGGTACTGTATCTGACGCTTTGAGAGAAATTATAGAGGGTGACAAGCGATGGCCAAGAATGCTGTGGACTGACCAAGGCAGTGAGTTTCTAGGTCGTGAATTTCAAGAATTAGTTAAAGAGCACGACATGGGGTATTACAATACATTCTCAGTGAATAAAGCAGCTATAGTTGAAAGAGTACAGCGTACTATCAAGGAGAAAATGCACCGGTACTTTACCCGCATGAACACTTTTAAGTATATTGACATACTACAAGACCTTGCTCATTCTTATAATAGATCGTTCCATAGAACTATTAAAATCTACCCCTCTAGAAATGTCGAAAATAATAGGCTACGATGGTGGATTATCCAACATATACGAAAAGAGTCAGGAAAATAAATGGATAATTCAGGTGTGTGCTTTAGGCGATTTTTCGAGTCCTCCAGACATGGCGAAAAGGGTTTTAGGTTAAAGGCTACGAGTCAGTGGTGGTCTTACAGAGGGTTTTCATTAAGTCCCAATAATTCGAGACTTCCCCTACGATGGCTTTAAATAATTTAATATTATTTTTGGCGGATTACACGTGAAAAGATAAAAGGATAGGTTTTTTACAAGGAAATACAAAAAATTTGTTTACGCTTCAATTTTCCTGAAAGTAATTGTGTATAAAAATTGGAAAAGATATTAGGTTCTGAAAGGAAAGGGGTCGAAAATATAACTAGTACTTGTTAAATGGTTGGATATCCTCTACAAGTTTAACTCGTATATAAAAGCAAGTGAATTAAGAATCATTAAGAAGTATTCATTGAGACCATGGCGAGTACAGACCACTTCTATTTAACTCTGCCTTCATCGGCTTCGATGAATCTACATCCTGATAATAAGCTCTCAGACTTCACGACAGAGTTACTGAATCCTATTGACATTGAAAGAGACGTTTATGAAGTCGGGCTGTGTGAAGTGATATTAAATACAGATGTGGAAAATGTCCCGCATAATCTTTTACTGGGATGAATGTTTACAGAAGTTGTAGATTGTGTTTTGATAACTATATTGGATGTGATATGAAACACAGTTTGCGCTTTTTAAACCGCGTCACTTAATGGAACTAGAGAAAATACTTTTTATGTAAAGATTTTAATGAGGAATATCCCTATTTTAAGTCAGTTTCCTGCAATGTTCAGTTATTTAAATACGCTTTTAGCGACTAGTAATATGTGTAGAGATCTAATTTACAATACAGATATTCATCCCTCTGACGATGAAGTATTAATTACTTTGAGATCAACGGCAGGTATTAACCTTAGAGATATTGACGTGTTTTTCCTCAGGAGATCGTCATGGCAGCGGAAACACGTTCATGAACGTGAAGGTTGGTTAGATGTCCTCCATGATGTACCTACTATGCTGAAAAGGGTTATGAAAACAGTAGAAAACGAACATATAACCAGGGAAGAATTAATCGACGAGCAAGACAGGGTGTTACATTATACTTGTATCACCTCCGAGATGCTCAAACATCCTGGAATGGCATATGTTTACACTGACATAGTGGAACACCAGTATGTGGGCGATACTACAGCTCCTCTGTTAAGGGTAGTTTATTTTCCTCAAGAGAGTAAGGTAATAACATTCCCAAATGTGCACTATCTCTCACTGAACAGGTCATCGATCGGCTCTATAAGAGTACATATAAAGGACGTGGAAGGTCGGCCATACCCATTTACCATATTGGATGTGAAGAACACAGGCGCTTTAAACCGCGTCACTATGGGAACAAGAGAATACTTTTATGAAAGAATTGTAATGAGGAAATCCTATTTTAAGTCAGTTCCTGCAATGTTCAGTTATTTAAATACGCTTTTAGCGACTAGTAATATGTGTAGAGATCTAATTTACAATACAGATATTCATCCCTCTGACGATGAAGTATTAATTACTTTGAGATCAACGGCAGGTATTAACCTTAGAGATATTGACGTGTTTTTCCTCAGGAGATTTCGTCCATGGCAGCGGAAAACGTTCATGAACGTGAAGTTGGTTTTAGAATTTCCTCCATTGAGTATACCTACTATGCTGGAAAAGGGTTATGAAAACAGTAGAAAACTGAAACATTATAACAGGGATAGTAATAATCGATTCGAGCAATTGACAGGGTGTTACATTTATACTTTGTATCACTCCGATGATGCTCAATACATCCTGGAATGGCAATAAATGTTTTACACTGACTTATAGTGGAATTACACCTAGTATGTGGTCGATACTCAATTGCTCCTCTGTTTAGGGTAGTTTTATTTTTTCCTCAGAGAGTAAGGTAATTAAACATTCTCTAAATTGTGCACTATCTCCACTGAACAGTCTTATCGATCGGCTTATAAGAGTACATTTATAGGACGTGGAGGTTCGCATAACCATTTAACAAGTGGCAACATTGTGTGTAAGTCCACATTAGAAAAGAAACGACCTCATCCAGCTATGAATGAGGAACATTTTTTAATCAGAATTGAAAATCTCATCTATATGCTATGTTGGAATTCATTCATTAGAAATAGATTGACTCTGCAGGATATTATATAGGGACATAATCCAATTGCTATTTTTTCAATTCATTTGGTATACTCTTGCAGTTGGTAAATTGATAGTATAGGAAAGAAGCTTCCCAGCCACATAAGTAATAAGCATGGAGAGAGTATTCATTGGATCGAGATCACAGAGAGGATACGGTCTTGGAGGATTTTTCACTAAGCTATTGCGAAGCGCCATCCCTGTGTTTAGAAGAGGGGGTGAATATCTAGGTAAAAAAGCTATAAGAACAGGTCTCCACACGATGCAAGATATAGCGACAGGTGCCAATCCTCGTGCTTCATTAAAAAGACGGATTGCCGAGGTTTCCGACGAGATGCTCGATGACGTTAAACGCAAAATAAGACGTAAAATGACAGGTCAGGGCAGGTCTAAAGTTAAAGGACGCAGGAGTGTTACAAGTAGGAAAAAGGCAAAGACGAAGAGAGCTCTGAAGAAGAAGCAAGTCCGCAAGAAAATCACAATGCGGAAAAACCCTAAGGCTAGAAGGCCAAAATCTACACAACGTATTCGATGTATTCACCATTTAATCTACTTTAGAACGGTGTCTTTAACTACATTACTTTCGGTTCAACATGTAAATAAGGGGGTTACATCTGAGTCTTGTTTTCATTAATTTCAACCTAACACCGTCACTCGTCAAGATGCATTTTCCTTCACCCTTGCCTAGTCCAGACTGCTGCAAAGAGCGAATTGGATCTCTTCTCGATGAATCCTACTCAGATTAGCGTGAGCGACAGCAACTTCATCAGCATTAATCCCCACACACTCGATCACCAGCACTGACGTTCCTTTAGAGTTCAATATCCCCGGCACCTCAGACCAATATCTAGATCCATCTAATGTTATTTCTATATTTTTTAAAACGGAAATTTGACAACCTTGATGGTACATGAACCTTCCTACATTGGTTGAACGAACCACATAGTGTATACAGAGTCGAACTTCCCTATATTCCCTTGTTTTTATATCAGAATTGATGTTACGCTAATGAAACTTCGCATCGGCACTTTTCAGCAGCTAGTTTATCCTTATAAGGCTCATAGACATCTACTGAACTTTTCTGATGATGCTAAGCAGTTCTCTATCTTCCAATTTTCATGTGGTTTTCCCAGCTTCATAAGATGAGGCTACCAACATGTCTTATGCTAAATGCGTGCTAAAGTCGTAAATAATAAACACTTACGAATTCTATTGTGTCGTTTTTAAATTTGTGATATATTCTCTCAGTGAAAAGTGCTTATTATATCACCTTGTAGATTGCCAGAATCCCGCTTGTTTCCCGTTCAAGTCCGAATTCGCACTTAAAATAATAAAGTGATCCTATTGCCCTACAATCTTTGCATTTTGTCTCAGTTAACCTATCTTCAAAGCTGCTAGGGCTTTTCTCTATGTTTAGTTAAAGGTGAAGTTATTTTCCCAAAGGCATTTGGAAATTGAGAAGTCGCTTTTAACAACCAAACAGCCAAGTACTCCTCTATCCAGAAGAGTGTAAACCAAAGTATTTAACTTCACTCACGGTTTATCAAGCATCAGTATTCCAAATATTGTTAGCGGAAATCTACCTCAAAAAGTAATAGCTGGAATTGTAGAACACGAGGGATATTCAGGTCATTATAAAAAATCACCCATATAAATTCGCCCCTTTCAACCTTAGGGGTGTCAGTTTACATGTGAATGGGCAGCCATACGGACGTGATTATGAAATGTCGTATAATGGGGTACAATCTCTATGTTCGCGACCTTTCCACGATCTAATAGCCAACACTGTTTCATGCGGTGATAGTGGTAACTGGTAATGAATCTTGAATGTCCTGCTTGTTTTAAGACAAAGCCTTGATGAACTTCGATCTCAGCAGATCTTTCAGCCCTTGTACGCAAGTTCATTAAACATTCTGAGAAAGGGAACATTAGGCCTCAATCTTTCATTTAGCGGAAGTCTGCAGACATCTCATTACCGTCAATCGTTTTATCTGGAACACCCTCAACTTATTGAATTGACAGAGCTCCGTTATGTGCCTTTTGATTATTTAACTAAAGATGAATGAAAGAAGATAATAATTTAGCTAATGTTTAAAAACGAACCCTCGATTTTTAGGGGTGTTTCGCTATTTAATTTGAAAGTATGATTCTGTGAGGTTGAGAAGGATACGGCTTCGTTTTTCAAATCTTCACATCGAGATGGTGACATCGTCGGGATCACCTTGATTTTCCATCTACATTAGGAGAAGAACGGAGATGTATACCCTGATTGTTCTTTATAACTTGAAATTCATTATGGGATATTATCATATACATTTCATTTCCTTTTTTAAATATGTACAATATAAATTATATAAATTATCTTTGGTTAGGGCTGTCCATATCCTTCGTTCTCCTGCTTTATGCGGAATTTTATTGTATTTTTTTCATTAAGTGTTTTTTTTAAACGATATCTGGTCAATGATTTTTGTTAATA
>JABUQX010013797.1:55000-60000 GCA_015478945.1 Trachelipus rathkii
GACTCTTCTTTTTAGCGAAAATTTGTGATCGAAATTCGGAGTCGCAGCCCTTCCTTGAAATTTACCTCTCTTGCCGAAAGCTGCGTTTTTAAGTTTGGAGGATTTCTGGAGAGAGTATCTTGAGTGAGATCTATTTCTTCTGACTCTTTTTATTGATGAATTTTTAATCTGACTGAAGAGTATCTCAACAGGACGGGTTTATATATTATTTCATTTCGACTTATGCTAAAATTTTGCTCGCGCAAATTCATATAATAAATATAAACATAAATTAAAATTTTTACAAATTTATAATAGAGTGATACATATATATATATATATATATATATATATATATATATATATATATATATATATATATATATATATATATATATATATATATATATATATATATATATATATATATATATATATATATATATATATATATAATTTATCGCCATTCTCATATCTCAAAAACTACAATAGCTACAGGGAAAAGGAATACATTGCTGGAATGCTGGTCCAATTTTAGTCCGGAAAATGTAAAAAAAAAAAAAAATCTCAAAAACTACAATATTTATTTTTTTTTTTTTTTTTTTTACTAAAAAATAACCCCAAGGGTTATACCCCCCCGATGGAGGAGTCGGGGTCTCTCGGCCTTCCGGGGAACTACGGGGTAGGACTAATTCCCCCCCTCCGGGGAGGGTCTCCGGAACCCCCGCTCTTTGGTATTTGGGTGTCGCGGGGGTTCCTCCGCCCCTCCCCTACGGGGTATGGAAAACGTCCCCGTGTTCCCGTGCTCGAGCCCCCTACATTGCCGTGTAATACCTTTACAAATAATATATATATATATATATATATATTATGTCCCCTGCTCCTAAAAATATATATTATATTATATATATTATAATATAATATATAGATATATAATATATATATATATATATATATATATATATATATATATATATATATATATATATATATATATTATGTCCCCTGCTCCTAAAAAAAAATAGCCAATATTTATTTTATTTATTTATTATTATTTTTTTTTTTTTTTTACATTTTCCTAACTAAAATTTTACAAGGATTCCAAAAATGTATTCCTTTTCGCTGTAGCTATTGTAGTTTTTGAGTTTTTTTTTTTTTTTTTTTTTTTTTTTTTTTTTTTTTTTTTCCGCACTAAAATTGGACCAGCATTCCAACAATGTATTCCTTTTTCCTGTAGCTATTGTAGTTTTTGAGATATCTGATTTTAAAAATTATATTTTGCTGTTTATGAAATACATATAAGCCATATATATATATATCTATAAATAAAAAATTACTATATAAATTATATATATTTATATAAAATATATATTTTTTTATTATTAATATATATAATATATATATATATATATATATATATATATATATATATATATATATATATATATATAATATATTATATTATATATATATTATATTTCTTTATATATATATATAATATATATATATATATAATTATATATAATATATATATATATAATATAATATATATATTATATATTATATATATATATATTTATATATTTTATATATAATATAAATATTTATATTTTACTTTATATATATATATATATATATATATATATATATATATAATATATATATATATAATATATATACGTATATATATATATAATATATATATATATAATATATATATATCCGCGAATATAAATACGACATATCTGATGTAGAATATCATCTACTTGCAATATATATATATATATATATATATATATATATCATGTCATTCTTACCACATAACCTGTCAATGTCTTAGTCCATACAATATATATATATATATTATATATATATATATATATATATATATATATATATATATCTATATATATGTTATACAACTTATGTTATGTAACAATTATATTTATATAATATATATTAGTATATATATATATATATTTAATCAAACTTAAAGAGTAAACAATCCGCATCGCATCCTCATCTCTTTTAGATCCGCATTGGAATCCGAATCCCGAATTTGAATCCTGGAACTTTCAAATTTCGACATCCGTTCTATCACTAATCATATATATATATATATATAATATATATTAATATATATATATTATATATAAATATATATATATATATATATATATATATATATTTATATATAAATATATATAATATATAATATATATATATATATATATATATATATATTATATATATCTTATATATATATAATATAGATATATATATATATATTATTTATATATATATATATAATATATATCATTATATATATATATATATATATATATATATATATATATAATATATTATATATATAAATATATATATATATATATATATATTATGATATAATATAATATATATATATTAATATATATGTATTATTTCGAGTTTTTAGCTCAAATCTATTAATATAATTGTTACCAGGGTGCGGGACGGGACCCAACTCAAATGCACACCACCAACCTCTTACCCAAACTCCGACCTTAATGAAAGAGATTTTACAATGATTATATACTTTTGCACTAGTATTGAAATTCAAATATAGGAAGGTTTTGCTTGAGAAACATCAATTTTTCGGCCTTTTCTGCTGAGAGTCTGTTTCTCTTTTCATCATATATTAGCCCTGCATTAACTAAATACTCCTCTCACTTGGAACCACTAGTTGGAGGGACAAGCCAAGTATTTAATTGCAAGTTTACTCAAGCGTGGGTAAACATTTTGCTTAACTTTTCACCAACTGATAGGATCATCATTTGTATCTAGTCGTTTTTCTTGGTGATAGTTTTTGGTGATAGTTTTCACTACATCTTTTGTAATGCGTGTGTTTTCTTCACACAAACTGGACTGTAAGAAATTCTTATCCACTGAATTTGTTATTGGTTTACTTCTAGGAGGTTTGTTTGGTTCTGATCGATGTCGCTTTTCCTTTTTAATGGGTGACGAATTAATAGACTGCTCGGATTGAAGTTTTTCAACTGCAACACAAAGTGACGATTTAACTTGTTCTAATATTGTGTTACAAAAAAAACTTGCCTTTATAACGGGGATCTAAGTAAGTTGAAATAGTATGAAGGTCATTAATTTCCACAGAACCAAAGCGTTTTTCTAGCTCTAGTTTTATTACATCTTTCATTCTTTTTAAAACCGTCATCATTTTCATTTGAAGATGGTTAAAAATGTTTCTTAGCGTTGGAGATTAATGGTATTACATCGGAGACAAGCTGTAGAGGCGCTGATTTTTTTGGCATCCCTAATCTCATGTGACTCTGTGACTCTGTTGACAAATTATTATGAACTTCATGCTGTGAGATCAGGAGCCATCATTACACAGTTGAGTCGAGTCACATGTCCTCATTTAAAGTTTGCGTTCAGATTCATTTCTTAAGTATTTTATTATAAAATTCTTTTCAAACCTCGACAATAAATATACGCGCACATCCGCAGGCAAAGCGCGGATGCGGATGCGGATCTTTAATAATGTGCGGATGCGGATGCGGATGTACCTTCAATCACTAATATATATATATATATATATATTATATATATATATTATATATATTATATATATATAATATATCATATATTATATTATAGTATATATATATATATATATATATATATATATATATAATATATATATATTTATTTAAGAATTTCCTGTTACATATTCTCAGTTCCTTCATCATTTATATTTTATACATGATTTTTAATTTCACCATTAAGAATTTTGTACAGAAAGACATCTTTTTCCGCCAAGTCTATTTCTGGTTTTGCTGTACACTATAAACCAAGGTGTCGAAAACACTCTTTCAACACTTGCATTTGATGAAGAAGCTGATAGGAAGCCGACTATTTTATGTAAACGTTTTTTCCTCTAATTTTCCCGTGTGCGTGTGCGTGTGCGTGTGCGTGTGCGTGTGCGTGTGCGTGTGCGTGTGCGTGTGCGTGTGCGTGTGCGTGTGCGTGTGCGTTATGATTTTGGCAAAATATTTAAAAAAGTAAGAGACAAAGCTGACAGAAATAATTAAAAAAAGAAAATTTCAGATGTTTTAGACTTTGTTTTTTTTTTACCGATATACTCAACTGATTCTGAGTTAGCTTTGAGAGTCACTTTAATTGTCAGAAATTAAAAAAAAAAATAATAATAATTGCCAATTTTGAAAATTTGAAAATGCTTTTTAAGAAAAAATTTTTTATTTTTTAAATTTCAAAATTAGATTTTAAAACTGGAAATTCAGAAGCAATTGAATCAATTCTTTACTTCTTTTTTTCTATATGCTCAAAATTTTAGTTTTATTTTGTTTTTTTTTGTTTTTTTTTGTTTATTTCACTTACGCATAAAATATTTAATGTTCAAAATATCTCTTTAATAAAATTAACATTTAATAAAATTAACATTTAGTAAAATTAACATTTTTTTTTTTAAATTCAAATTTTAATCAACTAAAAGTTATGAGAAGAAGGAGAAAGAAACTTTGCAACATAAAATTATTAAATGTTTTCATGAAAGCTTATAATAATAAAAAAAAAATAATAATAATAATAATAATAATAATAATAATAATAATAATAATAATAATAATAATAATAATAATAATAATAATAATAATAATAATAATAATAATAATAAATAAAATAATGATAATAATAATAATAATAATAATAATAATAATAATATAATAATTAATAATAATAATATAATAATAATATATATAATAATAATAATAATAATCAATAATATCAAAAATAATAATAATAATAATAAATAATAATAATAATATAATATAATAATGATAATAATAATAATAATAATAATAATAATAATAATAAAAATGAAAATAAAAATAAAAATAAAAAAAATAAAAATAAAAATGAAAATAAAATAAAAAAAAATAAAAAAAAATAAAAATAATAATAATAATATAATAATAATAATAATATAATAATAATAATAATAATAA
>JABUQX010013798.1:0-5000 GCA_015478945.1 Trachelipus rathkii
ACAAACTAGCCTTTGCATTAGAGTTGACATGACAAACTTGAATGCAGACTGTGCCAATCAAAATGACAGACAAAGATATTAGAAAGATATTCCTCTGAAGTACAAGCCTGTCCAATGGCTCTCATCATTGGATCCTAATATAGTTTTTCATCAGCCAGAACAAGGGAAACAAAGATTTGATTTATTGCTAGAGGCATTGTACACCAATAACTGAATCACAGATTCTGTTGCTGAGAAAGAAAAAGCACTATACTCTACTTTGCAGTGAAGCTCATTCTACTCTTGAATTAAAATTCAAAATAATTTTGGATGGTGATTGTCTTCTAAGAGACTTAATGAGTTTTTTTTTCTTCTTATAGCACCTGAGAATCAATGTTATGCCAGAATTGTGCACAATTATTAAATTTAGGACTGATATTTCGCATGGAAATGCGACAGTGGAAGGAGGGTTTTCTATAAATTAAGCAATTTTAGTGGAAAATCTGAAAGAACATAGTCTGATTTCTCAAAGAACAGTGCACAATTCTATAAGATCTCATGAAAGCATTCATAAAGTTCCTATCACTCAAAAAATGTTGACCAAATGTAAGAGCTGCCCAAAGGAGATATGAAGAACATCTCAAAGAGTCAAAACAGAAAGAAAAAAGAGGGGGGGGGGCGAATAAAGCGTTGAAAAAGAATATTTATCCAATACAGATCAATAAACTGAGAGCAGAGAAAGATGAGTTGTGTGGTGTGTGGTAGAGTGTAAGAGGTAAAACTGAAGCATTTAACAGAAGAAGCGCTATAAATCAAAATTCAATGCTTGACAAGAAAAAGTTAATCTAAATTTCCAATTAGAACTTTTGTGATTACAGGGGACGCTATTCACCTAGGCTAATAAGCTATTAAGGTAAGCCTTTTAATCTTTATTTTCTTTTTGTATTAATAAAACTGTTTTCTTTAAAAAATAAAAAAAGAGTGCTTTGGACGGCTATGGGTAAGCTATAGCTTATTACTTTAAAAAAAAAATATTTTTTAAAATTCATCCATGATGAATGAACAATTTCTAAATAATTTTGCAATAATTTAATGATTGAAACTGAGTAAATTAGCGCAATAATAATTAATAATATTTTATACAACAAAAATAACGAACACGCTGGTCAGGGAAAATTTGCAGATTTGGTCAGGGAAAGTCAGGGAAGTCAGGGAAATCAAATTCAAAATTTAGTGGAACCTGTATATCATATATATATATATATATATATATATATAATATATATATATATATATATATATATTATATATATATATATATATATTATATATATATATATATATATATATATATATATATATATATATATATATATATATATATATAATATATTATATATATATATATATATATATATTAATATATATATATATATATATATATTAATATATATATATATATATATATATATATATATATATATATATATATATATATATATATATATATATATATAATATAATATATATATATATATATATATATATATATATATATATATATATATATATATATATATATATATATATATATATATAATATATTATATATATATATATATATATATATATATATATTACTTATTATAATATATATATATATATTATATATATATTATATATATATATATATATATATATAATATATAATATATATATTATATGGGTATTATGTGCCTCCTTAAACTATTCCTGCAGAAATGAGATTTGGAAATTATAAAAGATTAGTATAAGTCGTTCTGAAATTTGCTTAACAATATCTTCGGGGATCTGTGTAATTTTGGAGTGTACGGGACGAAAGTTAACTATCTCACATTTAGTTAAATCTTTTTGAATTTCATTCTATTGTTTTAATAAAATAAGTTAAGATCATTCATTATGGTTGTCCGAATTATTATATGGGAGGACCGAGTAATGTTAGTTTTGGTATGACTATAAGATCACATGAAAGCCGTCAAGAGTTTTTTCTTATGATTTCTGAGGTTAGTGATATTAAACCTTATTTATATTATCCTTATGAAATAATAATGGTATAAATGAAAGAAATAGTTTAACTTAATCTTAGTATAAAAGTTTTACAAGTAAATAAATACTGCCCCTAGTCTCAATCCATGCTGTCATGATAGAGATCAATATTGCTAAATTCAGATACCCTCCCTAATTCTTATAGGTAAGTTAATATAAAAACCACTAGATGAAGAGAAATTCTGTGAGCAAACTAAAATAAGAGGCAGATTTTATTTAAAAGTTAAATAGGGATATTAAATGCAAATACTTAATTAATAAGGTGAACATAAAAAATAATTATTAAAGTCTTCTACAAGGTGTTTCTTTTGCTTTGGCCTACATTTTTGTTTTTGGATTTTTGTTTCGAGTTTTTGTTGTCTCCAGGTTTGTCTTGTGTGATTTCAGTATTGCCTATATTAAAAGAACTTATAATAACTTAAGTAATTGGAAACAAACATCATTGAAAGTGTAATATGATGATAGTGGAATATATTAAAATTTGTAGATCATAAAATAACTAATAATCCCTCCGCCTTCGAAGCCAGCTTCCTTTGGAGAATAAATTTTTCTCGTCTCGTTAAATTACAACTAAGCCCAGTCCGTAATAGTAATAGTTTTATTATTAAATAGCTCCATGATTCTAGAAGTATTCAATAATAAAATATATCCAGCATAATTTAATAATATGACATAGTCAATATTTTCATATTATTAATAAAGGTTTTGGTATGATATCCATTTTATTATTCTTTAATAGCTTTTCTCTGGCTACTTTCGTGTATCTACATCAATAAAAGACAAATTATATTCTGTACAATAATATACGTGAAATCCCCGACTAGTGACAGTTTCCTCTTGAGTCGGCTTATCTCATCTTTCATTCTGTTGAATATTTAACTAAATTCCCAACATATCTGCTGTAATCGCTATTTAAATCCTCTATGTGCTTTAGTTGGATCAACAGATTAATTAAGTATTTAAGAATTAAAATTTAATGAATCCCAACTGACATGAGATTTATAATTCACTATGATTAAGTATTTAAGAACTATAAACCCCAAAACCACGGATTTCACCAGTATATTATGTACAAATATATTTGTCTTTTTTATAGAAAGAAGTACCAAGAAAACAAAGAAAATGATTCCAATAAGCACAGAATTTCTATGAAAAAATTACTAATGTCTTATTTATAAATTATTCTGATAAATTTTATTGATGATTACTCCTGAATCATGGAGCTATTTAATTAAAAAACTATTACTATTACGACTGCTGGTTAATTAACGAAAGAAATTAATATCAGAGCTGGTTCGAAAGCGGGAGGGATTATTAGTTATTTTATGAATCTAAATTTTAATATATTCCCACTATCAATCATATTACACTTTCAAATATGTTTGTTTCCAATTACTTAAGTTATTATAAAGTTCTTTTAATTACTACAAACTGGAAATTCACACAAAGACAAAAACTGGAGACAAACAAAAACTCGAAACAAAAAATCCAAAAACAAAAATGTAGCCAAAGCAAAAGAAAACCTTGTAGAAGACTTTAATAATTATTTTTATGTTCACCTTATTTAATTAAGTATTTCATTTTAATATCCTATTTTAACTTTTAAATAAATATACTTTATTTTAGTTTTGACATAATTCTTTTATCTTAGTGTTTTTATATTAACTTACCCTATAAGAATTAGGGAAGGGTATCTGATTTACAGATATGATCTTCTATCATGACACAATGGATTGAGACTGCAGTAATTTATTTACTTGTAAAACTTTTATACTAAAGATTAAAGTTAAACTATTTCTTTCATTTATACCATTATTATTTCATAAGGATAATATTAAATAAGGTTTATATCACTAACCTCAGAAATCATAAGAAAACTCTTGGACGGCTTTCATGGATCTTTATAGTCCATACAAAACTAACATTACTGGTCCTCCAATATAATAATCGGACCAACCTATGAATGATCTTAACTTATTTTATTAAACAATTATAATTCATTCAAAGATTTAACTAAAGGGGAGGATATAAAGAAAATTAGTAAACATTATCTAACATTAATTATTTTAATAAATGAATTCATATACGAACAATGGCTTCAGAATGACCTTATATAATCCTTTTATAAATTTCCACAATCTCATTTCCTGCAGGAAAGTTAAGGAGCAATAATCACCCATATATATATATATATATATATATATTATATATATATATATATATATACTATATTATATATATAGTATTATATATATATTATATAATATATATATATATATTATAAGAGTATAGTACTATATATATATATATGATATATATATATATATATATAATATATAATTATATATATATATATATATATATTTATATATATATATTATATATATATATAATATTATACTATTATATAATATATATATAATATTATATATATATAATATATATATATATTATATATAATATAGTATATATATATATATATATAGATATATATATATATATAATATATAATATATATATATATTATAATATATTAGTATATTTATATATATTATATATTATATATATATAATATATAATATATATATATATATATATATATATATATATATATATATATATATATATATATATATAATAGTATAATATAATATATATATATATACAGGTTCACACTGAAAATTTGAATTTGATTTCCCTGACTTTTCCCTGACTTTCCCTGACAAATTTGCAAATTTTCCTGACCAGCGTGTTCGTTATTTTTGTTGTATAAAATATCTATTAATTCATTATTGCAGCCTATTTACCCAGTTCATACATTAAATTATTGAAAACTTTACTTTAGAAATTGTTCATCATCATGGATGAATTTTAAAAAAAATTATTTTTTTTTTTATATAGCCTATACCTTACCATACCGTCCAATGCACTCCTTT
>JABUQX010013798.1:17500-22500 GCA_015478945.1 Trachelipus rathkii
ATAATTTTTTCGATATTTTCTTTTTCATTGGTACCTCTTGGACAGTAGTACCTAATGCCTTCTCTGCCTCATTACAAGTTAACTCTTCATATTTACTAGCATGACATGACACTTCTTTTAGTACCTCAGTATTAACATTAGGTGGGTCAATTAATTCCACTGAAGTGCTGACATTTTCACTGACACTACAGCTTAAATTTTGTGTAGGACTTCTTCTCAACATTTCATTAACATCTTTATTATCAACCAACTCCCTCCCTTTTTTGTTAATTACTTCATCTACGATGTTTTTCATCATTGTGTCTTTTTCTTTATCAATTAACATCTTATCTTCATTCACTAAGTTCTTTTCTTTATCAATTGGTATATCAGATGGACCTTTCCTAAAATCAATATGATCTTTATTTTTTAATATCTCTTCTTGGGAGTGATTAATCTTTACATTCACATTGACTGAATCTTCAGAATCTTCTCTCGCTGAATCAAGTTTATCATCAGCATTAAGTAAATCTAGTTTGTTATTCCCTGCTTTTGAGTTACAAACATTCGAGTCAATATGATCATCTAAATATTCTAGGATATCTTTACAATTTGACACTACTGTAGCTTCATTCTTTGATGTATCACATTGAACTTTTACTTCAGAATTTTCATTACATATACTTGGTGACTGAGGGTTTTCTAGATAACGATTGTTACTTTCTTTCTTTTTAAGAATATTCTCCTCAACATCAAATACAGTTAAATGACCAGCTGTATTTTCTTCTAGGTCTTCTTGTACATTAAGAATTTTATTTTTACTGATTTCTTTCCATGATTCCGTTTGGATGACAATTTTATTTGAACTCTGTTCAATTTCCTTCTTTGAACAATTTGTGGGATTATCAGTGTTCTTAAAATCTTTTACAATGTTAAATGGATCTGTTGAGTCATCCATTACTGGACTATTATCATGCTCTTCTAAAGGATGATCAGCTTTATTTTCCAATTCATCTTTCATTATTGACTTCTCATGATCAAAATTTGTATCTGATGGGGCACCTTTTATCAAATCAGTCATAATCAAATTCATTTTTACATTTTTTTCTAAGCCATCAACCATTTCATCATCTTTATTTTCCAAAACAATTTCCTTCAATGAGTCATCTTGCATTTCCATTTTATCACCTTCATCAGGGTTATCTTCTTCCTCTGCTAATTCAGTTACTATATTTTCCTTGTCTTTTACAGCTGAATCACCATGATTTACTCGACAAACAAATACATCTTTATCTGCTGTAAAAGTCTCTTTAACGGTTAATCTCTCATCTGCATCAATATGTCTGCTAAAATTAGCTTCATTATCTTCATTCATAGATTGGGCATCTGAAGTTTTATTCATATCGAAAATAAGGTCCAATTCTTTGTTAAGCAAAGCACGGCAAGCATACTTAGATGTTGCCATATTCTTATTGTTAGGCTTAGCTAATCCTGGAGAATGTAGGCTTTTTGATGAATTCTCACTATCATTTTCTAGAACATCTCTAGCCCTGTTTGTGTTATCATCATCATCAAATATTTCTTGGATATCTTCTTGGATAAGCTGTTCTTGGATATCTTCAATCGAATCTGATTTATTATCATCACATAAACTGACAGAATCCTCTTCTAGAGATTTTTCTTCCAATGGAAAAATATTGCTAGTTTCTGAACTATTTCCTAATATTAAACTGTTGTTTGACTGATTGGTACCACTTTGATTAACCTCAAGAAAAGATGATGGGACATTCCGATTTTCAGTATCTTCTAAATTCTCTTTGGAAGTAGATTCCCATTCCATTTCTTCGGTCTGTCTAACAATTGTCAAGCTACGATCTTGATTTATTGTGATAGATTCTTTAACATTCAGTTCTAGAGGTTGGTTTGTGACATTTTCAATGTTTTTAATCAATGTTTGCCGAGGTCCTGCAGTATCCAGATTTTGTAATTTATTATTTTCTTCTTTTTCTTTACCATTCATCTCTAAAGACTGGGTACTCACACAATCATCAATGTTTTTACTCAATATTGGCTGAGATCTTGGCAGTATCTGTGATTATGTATTATATGTTAGTGTCTTTGTGACCGAAAACTTTCATACAGTCTTCTCAGTTCATTACTTTTTTCATCATTTTCAGGTAATGTGACTCTCAATAGATTTCTTCTCTTTATTTTCATCATTATAAAGCTCTTTATTGTCTGGAATATTTGCTAGAATTCTGTTAGAAAACGATTTAACTTCGTTTGAACATTTTACTATGGTTTCATTGCAGCAAATAAATATTTCGCCATTTTCGGATCCTACAAAAATAGTGCTTATCTGATTATTGAAGGTTTCATCATCAGCAGCAATAGTTACAGTATTAATGCCAGATCTATGATGAGTATTAGGTTTGTCCATCTTTTTTGTGGTATCTAATTTCCTATCTGTAGTATTATTCACTCCAGAACAAGTAGAACTTTCTTCTGGAGTAGTAATTGAAATAACGATGTCCCCAGATGGTTGATCACTCAATTTTTCATTAATATTAAGTGAAGTATCTTGACACAAACCTTTAACTAGGTTGCCCTTCTTCTTAACCCTGATATCATAATTTTCACTACTTAAATATGTATTGTCCAAGTTAAAATCATTGTTTGTCCTTAGAAACATTAAATTCACTGTTTTTCTGTAATTGTAATGATGATGAATCTGTAGCACTAATAGAGTTTTCGGTCTGGTTTTGGTTATCAATATTATCACTATCATTCCTATATTGAAAACATCTTGTGAAGAGGTGTCATCTATTTCAGAGAAATTTTTATCTGGATAGGAAAGAAATACATTATTTGGTAGTGAAATATTAGCATCAAAATTGTCTTGCATTGAATTTACCTCATTCCTTTTACACCCTTCATTAAGATAGGATGAATCCTTTTTACATTCTTCAATAACTGCGTCATTTTTTAGAACCATTTCATTTTGAAAGGGAAAGGATGCATCTGAAACCTTGATTGTTTCTCTCTTTTTTTCCAACCCAACAATGCATTCACTTATAGCATCATTAACTGGTGTTGATGTAATTACCTCTTTAAATGAAAAAATTGAGCAAATTACATATCATTTCGAGACGATTTCTTCTTTTCTGTAATGTAAATGATGATGTTAAGTCTCATTTAAATTGTTTTGATTATTTTGGTTATCCAATATTATTCACTATCATTATCTTTATATTATCAATTTAAATAAAGTTTTGTGAGCTTAGTTCCAACTTGTTAAAAATATTTATCTGAAATTGCCTACTACTAGTAGTTGTCCTGAACTACACATCACAAATTTGCCACTATTTAGTATATAAAGTATATTTTTATCATTTGTTCCTTTGTGCATTAAGGTTCCCAACTCCATTATCTTTAGATTATTGGATCTTGTGGATAAACTGTCTAATTTGAGAGTTCTATCATTTACAGTGTTTTCAACCACTTTCAGAATCATTTTCTTTTTTATCCGATTCCTTTGTCTCTAATATCTCAACCATATCAATATTTATATTGACATTTTGGGACAAATTCATATTGGTGCTAAATAAATTTGTATTATCAATTGCTTCAACAATTATGTTTCCATGTCCACTTGTTTTTTGTTCATTGTTTAAATTTTCAGGAATGGTTCCCAAATCCGCACTTTTGATTGCAGTTAGCATAACACCAAGCCCACCTCCATTATTATCATTTAAACTCTCATTTTCTACAACAGAATCACTTTCAGCAACTGGATCTTCTCCGAATTCATCAGAGTCTGCTTCTAGAATCTCTCTCTCAAGATCATAACTATCAAACACTACTTCACAATCTGATTCAATCTCTTCAGACTCAAACTCTTTATTATTTTTAAAATATGGAACTAAATTAGGCGAAGCTCTCTTCAATTTTCTCTTCTGCAACAATTTCTACATTACTTCTGTCAGAGAAATTACACTTACTGTCAGCATTTAGGCTTAAGGGGTTTGCATCGGTTTGACTATCTTCAGACACAGTCAAGTGTGTCTGTATATAGTAATCTATCATAATAACGATATTTTCAATCCATAAGTTTCGGAAAATGAATGGAAAATCTAATACAGAAGTAGAAGTCCAACTAACAAGGCTGTAAGAACAATTAATATCAAAAAATGCAACACTGGATATTTTTTTTGGTAAGTCTTCAGGGCGATAAAGACCCTGCACAAAATTAAACCACCTTTGTTTAAATTTCATAGCCTTATCATTAATATAATCAAAATTACCATCCAAGAAACATGGCTTAAATTTATTACACATGACATTGTGCAACACACGATGAGCTGAAAAATCAAACATTTTTCGGAATTCTAGGCACTTTCGTGGAAAACAAGGAGCTAAAATCACTTTAGTGTTAATGTTTGGTATATTTGACAATTTTGCTTTAAGAATTCTTATGGCATTCAGTCTTTTAGTCAGTAATGTATCAGAATTATAATCTAAAGAGTGAACAATAACAGGCCATTTACATGCTTTAGCAGAGCAATCGTTCATTGGAGAACATGAGTTAATAAAGTGATATCTACAACAATAATAAAAAGATAGGATTGAGTTGGAGACAAGAAAGAAATATTTTCCTCAATTTGTGTCCAATTTATAGGAAATTCTGTATCCCAAAAGGAATAGGAATCAAATTTAAAAACTCTCACACTTTTCAAAAAATTATTAACATGATTGTTGGTAATAAATATTATAGGACCATACTTCCTATCTTCCGGCTTTCTATTAGAAATTCTCTGATCTGAGAGGGTCTCAGTGAATATCTCATTACTTTTATTATCACCATCATCGGAAATCTCTAGTGAAATTGCATCAGAATTGTCTAACCTACTTTTCTCACCAACTGAATCATCATCAATTTTAGTTGTTGAGGTTCGAGGATGAATTTTGATTTGAAAAAGCCCATTTTTATTGCCAGAGGTTGCTTCTGTGTCATCAGTATC
>JABUQX010013798.1:25000-37212 GCA_015478945.1 Trachelipus rathkii
CAACATCTTCTGACGACCTTTATCCACATATCATATACCACATAGCCTAAGTCTCCCCTCTTTCTAGACATTAACAGACATCTACTACTTATATCCTATGGTGGGGGATAAAAGAATTGCGACATCGTAGTCTGCCGTGTCGTAGAATGGCGACTAAGGGAGTGTGTAGTTGGGTTGGGTGCCAACTACCACTTTCTTGCAAGGAATGCTGATGCAGGCCTCGGAGATGTCGTGATCCGACGTAAACGGCCTCTTTTTGTGAAAGGTTCAGTATGGTTCAATGGGTAACATGGAATGTCAGAGAATTAAATGTTGAGGGAGAAGTGGAGAGAAGTGATGGATGTATTTAAAGAACGGGTAAATTTGATTTGCTCGCGGTGACTGAAACAAAGATTAAGAAAAACAAGTGAAAATGGTGGTTGTGGTGTGAAATGTGTGTGTGCGGTGTGGAAGGAATGGAGGGGGAGCAGAAGGAGTCCAGTTTTGATGAGGTGACTTGTGGTACAAGCTGATGGTAGACTTTGTGTGTGTGAGTACTAGAATCAATGGTTAAATTTAAGTTTGAAAAAGGTAAGGTATGTGTGGTTTGTGACATAATGGTCGTCCATCTGAGGGAAATGTTGGAGCACGATTTTCTGGGATAATCTGAATGATGTTTTGATGGGGTGAGTAGGAGCATTCATGATTGATTGTGTTGGGGAAACTTTTAATTGGTTGGATAGGTGATCAGAAAAAAGATGGTATATAAGCAGGTGGTTTGGGGTGTCATGGCAAAGTGAAAATGGTAGGAGGTGATTGACTTCTGTGAGGAGAAGAGTATGTGTGTAAGTTAATACTTTTCTTTAACACGAAGAAGTATCCATAAGCATACTAGAATTGGTGTAGGTAGAGATGGTTCCGAGGTGAAAAGTATTATTGATTCTGTGTTGGTGAAGAAGGAGACTATGAAGTATATGATGGATGTTAAAATAGTGAGTAGATTGGAATGGTTATCGGATATTTATGTTGTCTTATGTAAAATTTAAGTGTGGGCTTGAATGGAGAGGAGGTGAAACGGAAAGAAGTGGGTAGAATAGGAGTGAGAATAAAGTGAAAAGGGTAATAGGATAGTATCTAAAGATCGCCTAATTAAATAGTTTTGAATGTGAACAAGTTGAACTGAGAACAATTCTGGGAGCAAATGAAGGAAGACAGTTTTAGCAACTGCATAATGGAAGTATGTGGATGTCTTAGTAGTAAATAAGAATGTTACACAGTGAGTGGTGGAATGAGAGGTGATGCAAGGTTAAAGGTAAAAGAAGCGTGGTTGATGTACAAAGGCCAATGATGATGTTTCAAAGAAAGATGTTTTGAAGTAATATAAGGAGGAAAAAAGAAATTCTAAAGTTGCATACGTAAGAGAAAAGAAGAGGTGAAATGACAGTTTGGAAGAAGGATGAATGAGGACTTAAGAAGGGAATAAGAAGCTTTTTGAAGGGAGCGCGAAGGTAAAGAATGAGAATTAGGGAGATGCCTTAGAATAATGAATAGGATGGTGTTTTTTTAACTGATGAATGGATGTGAGGGGAGTGTGGAAAGAACACTTCGAGAATTTGTATAATATTAACAGTAATGAAGAGTGATAGTGAATGTGTGTGGTTTTGATGGCGCAAGAAGGAAGGACGGAAGGTATTTGGGGATGAGGTCATTAGCAAGGAGGAGGTTATGGGTAAGTGAGAAAGTTTGAAGAATGGTAAAATCTGCAGGTATAGATGAAATACTGGTGAATGATCAAGAACGGAGGCGAGATGGTGTTGATTGGATTTGCAAGTTGGTGTAATAAAGCGTTTATGGGGGTATAGTTCGAGGGATTGGAGGAGAGCAGTAAAGTACCCCTGATATAAGGGTAAGGGAGATAAGGGACTGTAGAATTATAGGGAATTAGTTTTACTGAGTGTTGTAAGGGAAATTATATGCTGGTATTTTACTCGAAAGAGTGCGTCGAGTGACTGAAGGGACTGATTGGTGAGAAACAAGGTGCGTTTATGGAGTGGTAGAGGATGATGTGGATCAAATCTTTCTTGAAACAAATGATTGAGAATGAGGGAGAAGAAGAATAATTGTATTAGGGTTTATGGATTTGTAACAGAGCATGTCGATAGAATAATAGGGAAGCTCTATGGAGGGTGTTAGTAATAATGGTGTTGGTGTAAGCTTCTGAATGGAAATAAAAGTTATGTATGATGAAAGTGAAGAAGTGTGTAAGAATAAATTGGTGTCAAAATATTGGTTTCATATTAATAGCGGAGTGAGGCCAGGATGTGTTATGTCTCCTATGGTTATTCAATTTGGATATAGATGGGGTTATGAAAGAATTAGAGATAGGGTGGCAAGAAATGGTGTTAGAATGATGGAGAATGGAGGTGAATGAAGGGTGCCCTATCTATTTATAATGCGGGATGAATTGGTTTTGTGTGGTAATCTGAAGAGAGTTTGAGACTATTGGTAGAGAGAGATTTGGCAGGGTTTTGTAAAAGGGAGTGGTTGAAAAGTAAAGAAGATAAGAGTAGGTTAGGGTTGTAAGTGAGGACAGTCCTCAGTGTTTAAGTTATGTTAGATTGGTGAGCAGCCGGAACAAGTGGTCTGAGTTTAAATATTTTAGGATATTTGCTGGATGAAAAGGAACAGATGATGCCAGAGTTGTAGTAGGAAAAGTTGTGAATGGCAAGAGGGGGGCTGGTGCAATTAAAATCGTTGGTGGATGTAAAGGACTAAGTCTTAAGTGCGCTAGGGGTCTTACATGAGGGGTATGTTGTTACCTGTGGTTATGTATAGTAAGTGAGATTATTGGTCTGGTATTTAAGAGTATGAGATTAAAGTTCAATGTGTTCAGATGGAAAATCTAGGGGGGTGTTAGGTGGAAAAGAATTAAAATGAGGAATAACGTATTAGAGAGTTATGTGGTGTGTAAAAAGGGTAAATGAGAGAATAAAGAAAGTACGTTGAGATGGTTTGGTCTTGTGAAAGGAGATGAATGACAGTGGTTGGTTAAGCAGATGTAAGTGGTGAGTGTGTTGGAATCAACGGGCTGGGAGACAAAAAAAGTGGATGAGTCAGTAACGAATGTTTGAAGGAGTAGAATGTGAGTTTGGCAGAGGCGAGAATAAAGGTGCATGAATAGGAGTGAAGGTGGGGTTTTTGGTGAGGGTTATGGTTGTGGCCCACTGGGCCAGGGGATGACCCTACACTTGACGATATGCGATAGTGAGGGTCCGTCTGTCCGTGAGCTCTAGGGTGGATTTTTCTGAATGGGAACGAGTTCTCACTAATAGGTATGAGTGAGGGGGGCTTCAAGGCTGGGCTTTCTGTTCGACTTGGTCATATTCTTCTACTCTTCTCTTTTCGATCATGTAACGCACCTGAACCCCCAGGTCTTGGGGGAAAAAGGAAGATAAGATATATTATAAATATATATATATATATATTATATATATATATATATATATATATATATATTTATTATATAATATATTATATTATATCTATAGTATTATATATATATATATACTTTTATATATACATATATAATATATATATATATCAATATATTAATATAAGTAATATAATTATTCATAGCTAACCAATAATATTTCATTCGCAATCAAACGTGTCTGGAAAAATAATTACAAACCATATTGTCTTTTACTTTTGCAGAAAATGGTTTTCAAAGATAAAGTTATAAAAAATTAAATATATGAAAGAAGCTTTTTAGATGATTGGAAGCAAAATGTGAAACTTCGAATCAAATTAATGCTGATGTAAAATTTGTATATTATTATTATTATTTTGAAGAGGTTAAAATATATAATTGCAAGCTCAGTTCCAATAATAGGTAAGCCAGTGGTGGTGAGGGCAATTATTTTTGTTTTTTGAATTATTATTATATTATATTATATTTTTATAATTTAATTGAAATTTTGATAACTTATTAATATTTTACTTTACTTAATTTATTTAATCAATATATTGGTATACATAATGCAGTTTAATATATAATTAATTCATTATTTTATAAGTCTAAATTGTTATTTTTAGAATTCATTATTATTTTCATTTATTTTTATTGATCATTGTTAATTCAATTATATTTAATTTTTTTTTATTATTTCAATTCAGTATTATTAGTTATTATAATCTCTTTATTGATATTTTTAATTCATTATTATTATCATTTATTATTATATTTAATATGATTATATTTATTATTGTTATGATTATTATATTATTTATTATTATTATTTTATTTATTTATTACTATCTAGTTATTATTATTGTATTTATTTATTACTATTTATTTATTTATTATTATTTAGTTATATTATTATATATTTATATATTTATTATTATTTTTATGTGATGCTATTTGGTTGTTTTTTGTTTATTTCACTTTTTTTTTTTAGCTTTTCTTGGGGACATTTCATATCTTCCGGAATAATACAGAAATTGACATTAAGGGGGGAAAGAAAAGATAAATGGGATACTTAATGAAAAGCTAAGAAAGCAAAACACAGAGTGAAATAGAAGTACTGTTAAAGGAAATTGAGGAGAAGGAAGAGAAAAACTTGATTTATTTGTGAAATGAAATGGGAATAAGGTTGAAATTGTAAAGACCTCATGAAAGCGAAATAGAAAAGTATAAGAATATCAAAGGTGGATTTTGAAGAATTGAGAAGGAGTGCTTTCAATTGTTTGCTGCTGACATGAGTGACTAAAATATGAAGTTATAGATGATATTTAGATTTAAGTTATCTTTTAGATTTAAGTTTTTTATATATTATATGTTTTAAGATATCAATGAGGATCTGCAGGTTTTCATTGATTTCTGATAATACTAGTGATTAAGGGGGTTGCGGTTCACCTTGCTGTGGTAAGTTTATGATGGGATAGTTTTTTACAAATAAATTCATATTGTTTGCTTGGTTTGGTGTTTGATTTTTCCCTGAGTTTTTTTGTGTGGATGATTATATTTTTCTTGTTCTCTGTGTTTTTGTGTTCCAGGATCACGACTTATTTGAGATCGTTGTGGGCCGTCAAAAACTACGACAGTAGGAATAAGAAGATATGACTAAGGTGCAGTTGGTTCAGTTGATAATCTTATGAGCATGTTAGTTGGAGATTTGAAAGATGATAAAGTGAAATGTAGCAAGTTATGGGACGTGTGGAGTGAAGAAAGGCTAATGAGAGAAATTAGATGAGTGCATTAAGATGATTTGGTATAATGGATAAAATAGGTGATAGTTGGTTGTCTATGTGGGTGTATACAGGTAAGTGTGTTGGAAATCAACGTCTAAGAGACCAATGGAAAAGTGGATTGAGTCTAGTAAATAGGGTATCTGAAGGAAATGAAATTTGGAAGTTTAATATAGAACAAGAGAATGTCTAATTAATGTCCCTCCATGGTGAAGGGACATGGTTATAGGCGTGGCCGGGGATGAACCCTGACATTAATGAGATACCACAGGTCTTAATATATGGGTTTGAAGTTCAAAGGGTGAATTTTCATGCGATGGGCTCCGCCTTAAGGGCATGGGGGGTTTTTTTTTCGAACTTAGATATATCATGGCACAGCCACTCCCGATCTCTGGGGATCCGTAGGTAGTATAAATAAGAAAGAAATAGATAATTTAATACTCTTTTCATACCTGGATGAGATAATCTATGCAGTTTTGGAAACCCCTAATGAGTAATCACCAAACAAATCTAATAACAATCACCTTGGGATTGGTTTTCCATATCTTGTTTGTATTGAGTATATTATTTGTGTATTTTGTACGTTGCTTTTTATGTTTAATATTTTTATTTTATTTATATTTGTATATTGTACGTTGCTTCGTGTTTTGTTTACTATTGTTTATTATTGTATTTAATATTTGCATTTTTATATGTAAATTTGAATGTTTATTTTTTGTTGTTGATAATTGATAATTTAGTAGACGATTGACGATTTAATAAAGGACAATTGGTATTTTGATTTCTATTTCTAATTTTTTAATAAACTTACAAAAGTGTGAATGTGTTATATTTTTTTTGCTCCTTCAATTTCCCTGCCACACGACTACACCCATACCTCTACACGTAGTCTCTTTAAAACAGCTACAACATCCATTTCATCAGTCACGAAAGTACCATCCCTATTCATTATTCTATAAAGAATCCATCTTCTTTTTCAGCCTTTCGTACTTCCTTGCAGAAGTGCTTCCTATTCCCTTATAAGTTCTCATTCATCCTCATTCCAAACTGTTTATTTACCTTTTTTTTCCTATTATGTATGCAACTTTTAGTCTTCATTTTTTCCTCTTTACATATTTACCTTGGAAAGTTTGAATGAAATATTTTTAACATACAATAATTTAAAAAATAAGTAATAAAATAAAAAATTTACATACCTTGCACTTACTGCTTCTAGCGCAGATGTTTCGGCTGGTTGGTCATTAGACTGGAAACAAATAAAATATAAATAAAGAAAAAATCATTTAAATTCTGATACAGTGAACACAAAGTCTGTGAATAAAAATAAAGTTTTGCACAAGTGATAAAAAGTTATTACTGATATTCAGGAAAAAATGAACATTCACACAAAACAAATAATCTTTAATTATATAATCGTTTGCTCTAAAAGTCTTTAATAAAATAATTAATAAATATAATAATAATATAATATTAATAATAATCATAATAAATAATATAATAATAATATAATAATAATAATAATAAAAATAATAATATAATAATATAATAATATATAATATAATAATAATAATACAAAAATAATAATGAACCTGGGTAAAAATTTCAATGACATTGAATTTCAAATGTCAAAACAATTGCAACAAAAATATAAAACAAAGTTTAACAGAGGTCAAGAAAGGTACACCTTAAAACAAGAGAAAATACTCAATTATTTTTTATATTTTTATTTATTTATAAGATTTGATATATTGGTGGAAAAAGGAGTCACAAGCATTATACCCACTCTTAATATATAATATATATCTAATATATAATATATTATAATATATATATATTATATAATATATTATATATTATATATTATATTATATATATTTAATATATATATATATATTATTGCCAGTTGATAATAAAAAATATATATATATATATATACCGTATATACATAATAGTGATTGATCACAGTAAACGGCCTTCTATCTTTCGGATAATATATGAATCATATGGGTCAATGGATGTCAGAGGGAATAATGTTGAAAAGAAGTAGGAGAGGGTGATGGATGTATTTTTAGAAAGGGCAAATTTGATTTGCTCGCTGTGACAAACAAAGATGAAAGGAAACAATGAAAATGAGTGGTGTGAAATGTTTGTGTACTGGTGTGGAAAGGAATGAGAGGGGAGAGAAAAGTTGCAATTTTGATGAGTGACTTTGGTACAGAGGTATGGTAGACTTTGTGTGTGGTGTGTGAGTACTAGATTCTAATGTAAATTTAAGTTTGAAAAGGACATAGGTATGTTGGTTTGTGCTATGGTCGTCTGAGGGAAATGTTGGAGAGTACAATTTTCTGGGATAATCTGAATGATGTTTTGGATGGGGTGAGTAGGAGATGATAAAAAAAATGAACATTCTACAATTGCCCTGAAAGCTTTAAAAGGTTTGCAGGCTATAGCAAACTTAAAAGTATTAGGTTTGAAAATGTTTAAAGCAAATGTCATCCAACTACACCCCCCCCCCAGAGTGTAAAGAAGTTAAGATAAAAGTTCTACAGTTGTGTCTATGGAGCACAAGATAAAAACGTTCCTGCACAGTGTATGTATGTCTAATTTAAGAGACATTTGCATGATATGTCAAGGGCAAAAAAAAAAGTTTCGACTATTCTTCATCTGCAAGAATAGCCTTAACGCATTGTCTAGCTAAAATTTGGGCTTGGCATGTAGTTCTCTCCAGTTTGGAACCCAATGTTGAGGTAGGTTCCTCTGAAGAGGATGTGTTATCTAAATTACAAATGTTAGAATGTATTTTTAACGGGTATAGATGCACTATAGCTCGAGTGACCGGACATACCTATCAGGAGAAAGAAGTGTGAAGGGTTTTTATTATGCCTAATTTCCATTTCAACCGAAGACCATCATCCTCCACCAAGACTACATCATCGATACCAATGTTAGGATGGCCAGAAACATTCCAAGATTGTTTAAGATTAAGCAAATAGTCCTTACTCCATGCAAACTGCAATTTATAAATATGCAAAATAATATACTGATACCTTTTATTTAACATGACTGGGTCCCGGTAAGCAGTGTCTGATTCTAAAAGCTCTTCTGGAATAGGAAGAGTGTTAAGCTTATAACCCACAAGTAGGTGTGAGAGTGTGAAAGGCTCCTTGCAATGGAATGAGGCTCCTTGCAAGGTGAGGGGCCTGCAGTTAAGAATTAGTTCAACTTAAGCGAGAACTGTGTAAAACTTGTCATATGTGACTAAAGCAGTTTTTAGAATTCTCTTGAGATGGTTTTAATTAGCCCGATTAAATGTTCAAAGAACCCACTGTAGTAGCTACCACAAGCTGAGTTAAATCCCCAAGTAATGGAGTGTGCAGTCAAAAAATCTCTAACTGATGCTAATTTATCTTGTTAACTAGGAAGAACTACAACATTTATCTTGTTAACTAAAAAGGCATACAGTATTTATCTTGCTAACCAAAAAGAATTATCACATTTATCTTGTTAACTAAAAAAACATACAATATTTATCTTAACTAAAAAGAACTATAGCATTTATCTTGCTAGCTAAAAAGACAAACAGTATTTATGTTGTTAACTAAAGACAACTACAAGATTTATCTTGTTAACTACCACACGAGAGCTGGGCAAAGCCGCAAGAGGAGCAGAGCGAAAATGAATGATTGGAGGAGTTTTCACATAACACGAGGTCGGACTGTCTTCTTAAAGAAGTTCCGAAATTCCCAACTTCCGACAAATGATCAAAAGTAGTTCCGGAATTCCTAAGTGGTGATGAGGGTTATGAAAATGTCATACAATAAGTTTAATAAAATGTGAATTGTTAGGAAGGAGGAGGATTGGGGAACTTGGTTTAATACGGAAGGAAAGGCATTTATTAAGTCTTCCTATCACACCTAAGAATATCCTCCACTAATTTCAAACTTAACCATTTAGTTAATTGAAGTGAGGGATAAGTTATATTGAAGATGCAGATTTTTGGATTCAAAGTGTTTCTTTGAAGGGTTTTGATTCCTGCAAAATCTGCCTCGCTTTCTCTTCCCGAGAATTGTGAGAGACACTGGTTGGTAAATGGACTATTTGATCAAAGGCGTCTAAGCTTGCAATCTAAGGTTTGATAAACCAAATTGAACTTAAAGGTAAGTTAATGGCGGTCACGAAACTAAGTGAATGAATAATTTATTCAAATTAGGAGGAGAGCCCTTCGACTTACCATAATTGTGTAGTTAAGTAATATTTGTTCCCTAAGAGGGATGTAGCAATTTAGCTTTGGTTTGTTTTTTTGTCTCATAATTTCCCAGTCTTATTATTTTTTTTAGGGTTTGCTTCTAGAACGTCCACCAACAAGGATTGACATGGATGTGCAGTGAAAGTTTTATTTGCTTTTGTTTTTAATTTTAAGAGTGATTTTTTTTATATATGATTATTTATCAGTTCTGTTTTTTTTAGTAAGATAACAAGACAATAGAGACTTTTACAGTTTTTTTTTTTAACTTGGTTATTTTGTTAAGCGCAAAAGAAAAATAAAAGAGGATGATCAACTGGTTCAACGATTTATGTGTGACAGGTAATATAGAATTATTAACTATTATTATTATTATTATTATTATTATTATTATTATTATTATTATTATTATTATTATTATTATTATTATTATTATTATTATTATTTATTTTTATTATTATTATTATTTTTATTCTTTTTATGATTGATTGAAAGGGTTAATGATGTGTTTTTTTTAATTCTAGAAGTCAGAAGTTACTCTTGTGCAGCAGCCCGTTGTTTGATTCAGCCAGCGATTGCCTTCCATTTTGGATGAGGTAAATATAAATGTTAGTTTATGGATGAGGGATTATGTTTCTTGGATGAATGTTGGATTTGGTTGTATAAAATTGTTTTCTTTTTTTTAGTCTAAATTCGCTGATTGGAGGGTCGTAGACGTAAAGGGTGCAGATTGATTCAGAGGGTGTCTCAGAGATAGAAAAAAAACTGGGCCAACTACCTAGGTAAGCTCCATGGGGTGGTGAGGGTTATTTGCTTATTTAACTTATTTATTATATTTATTTCACTCATTCATATTTATGATTAATATTTGGATATGTTATTCATTTCATAATTCTTTTTATTTATTTTTTGTTTAATAATTATTATTTTAATTTCATAATTTCATTAATATTTATTTAATAATTTAGATATTTTAAATCATAATTTATTCTTTAATTTCATTTAATTATTTTATTCATAATAGTTCTTGCATTTATTTATTGTAATATAGGATCTAATAATTATTATTAAATCTTTTTTGAAAATGCATTTTTTTTTTATCTATTTCATCACAAAAACGTTTTTTTTGGGCTCTGTAGATTACCAAAATATACCGTAGATAGAAAATGTGTGAATGATTGATTATATTTTTTTAATGAAGAAATTTTATTTCGCTTGAAGTGGGAAATAGTAGTGAGAATAGAAGGACAGTAAGAGGGATATGGAGGAAGATAAATTTGATTGATTGCAAGGAGGATTATTAAGAGATAATTGTGTGAAAAGGAGAATTTAAGGAGTATTTTGGAGAATTGTGTGGACAATTGGAGGAGTAATTTGAATCGGAATTAAAATAGGATTATTGGAAATTGTGATGGAGAATAATGGATACGTGTCGGAAAAGAGTTAGTTATGTGCTGATGATGAGACAGAGGGCAAAGTGAATGAGTTTAGAGCGCATCAGATGCAGTTGAGGCCGTGGAGGGAGTTCAGTGTAGTACAGTTCCTTTTATAGGTATAAATTTTGGATGAATGACACTGAAATGAATGAGAATGTGGAAGGAGTGATGAATGATTTTGGTTAACAAGGAGAGTTGGTTTTTAGATAGAAAAAACAAAAAAAAAGAAAAATGGCAGGATGAAAAAATGTAAAGAACTAAGTTATTAAACTGAGAGTAAAGGATATTTGATGAGGATGATAGAGTGAGGATTATTTTCAGGTATTGTGGGATGTGGAAATGGTGTATCACATGAGTTTGAATGGACGTATACATAGTTATTAGTTTCCATTGATGAGAGTGAGTGTGGTTAGCCGGTACAGAGTTTAGCGATATGGGTGGTGAATATCGAGTGGAGTGCAAGTAATTTGTGGGATTGAAAAATGAAGTGGTGAATGAAATAAAGGCGAATCCGGAGTAGAGAAGATTGTAAGAAATTGCGGAATAGGAGAAAAAATTAATAGCTCGTTTATCGTCGAAAATGAAATTAGAAGTTAAGATTAGGATTGTTGAAGGAGTGAAAAAGTACTAGGTGAGGTAGATAGGTACGACTTGTTCAGGAGTGGGGCACGATGGAGAGTATGAGTTGGATTGAGAAGGATCGTAGAATGTATGAGCAACGTGAGTGAAAGGTTGGTGGCGTTCAAATAGAGTACAACTTATGTGAGAGGGGATGTAGCATTAAAGTTGGTTTGTTTTTTGTCTATTAATTTCACGCCATCATTATTTTTTTTTAGGGTTTGGTTAGAATCGTCCACTAAACAAGGATGAACAGGATGGGGGCATGAACATTTTTATTTGCTTGTTTTTAATTTTAAGAAGTTGATTTTTTTTTTATATATGATTATTATCATTCGTTTTTTTTTTAATTAGTAAATAGAATATATACGATGATTCTTACAGTTTTTTTTTTTTTTTTTTTTTTTTTTTTTTTTTTTTTTTTTTTTATTTTTTTTTTTTTGTTTTTTTCAGAAAATTCATTTTATTTTTGTTAATGGCAAAAAGAAAAATAAAAGAGGGGCTCACTGGTTGAATTCACGATTTCGTGTACCGGTTAAATATATAAGAATTATTACTAATTATTATTTTATTAATGTTAATTGTGTATATTCTATATTTGTATTAGATATTGATTATTTTATTTATTATTAATTATATATTATATTTAATTGTTATTATATCATTATTACAGATTATAATTATTA
>JABUQX010013799.1:0-5000 GCA_015478945.1 Trachelipus rathkii
ATATACATATATATATATATATATATATATATATATATATATATATATATATATATATATATTTATATATTATAGATATATATATAGATATATATATATATATATATATATATATATATATATATATATATATATATATATATATATATATATATATATATATATATATATATGATTTTTTATATTTTGTCTGCAATATTGCAGTCAGACTCGAGCCTCACATGGGCTGCTATGACTATCTTTTTGTGTTTATTCACATTTTTATTTATTTTAATCCCAATAAATGTGTGTGTATGTGTAAGTGTGTAGGTGTGTGTGTGTGTTTGTGTTTGTTTGTTAGGTGTATTTAATGAGTGCCCTCCTGTTATTTTTTATTTTTTTTAAATAGGATTTAATTATTATAATTGAAGATAAGCTTTCTTATTTTTAAAGATGAGTATTTCGTTTTAATTTGTAATTTTTTTTAACTTTTTTAGTTTATCTTATTTAGATGTAGTTTTCAGGATAGTATTATACATTTTATTGTTCTATACATTATTTATATTATGCATAGATTAGTTATTTTTTTTAGCATTAGGTTATCTTGTTTTTTCGTTTTCTTTTCTTTTTTTTCTTTATTTTTTTTTTTCTTTTTTTTTTTTTTTTTTTTTTTTTTTTTCTTTTTTTTTTTTTTTTTTTTTCTTTTCTAGGTTGTTGTCTTTTAAATTTTTTTCCTTGATCTTTAACCTGGTTTAAACTTTTGCCAGTTTCTTAATAAATTGATTTTTTTATTACTGTTACTCGAGTGTGAGTTTAATAATTTGATTTTTTTTTTATTATTGTTACTTGAGTCAAGGTCAGGGTTCAGGGTCAGGGTCAGGGTCAGGGGCGGGGGGAGGGATGGGCGTAGAGGTGGGTTTTCTATTGACTTTGCCAATGTCAGCTGTTTACGTGCTAATATAAAATCCGTTGAACATCACATCACTACCTCTCTTTCTAACATTTAACTTCTGTCTGAGACCCAGCTAGGTAGGAATTTTGGTAATAGTAGGGCAGAGGGGTGTCACCCCGATTTTTATAAAAATCACAGGATATACTATAAAAAAATAATAATGAAGAAAAATGAAAACGAAAATCGTCACTCTCTTTAGGAAAAAAGTTGCAGCCTCTCAAAGTTGTTAAAAATCCCATTGAATTTTCTTATAAAAAATATAAATATATATTTATTTTAATCATAGGATATACTCTAAAAAAATAATAATGAAGCTTAAAAAACGAAAATGATTTAAGTCTTTAGGAAAAAAAGTTAGAGCCTCTGAAATTTTAAAATTTTCCCATAGGGCCATCCTAGTTCAGGTTATAAGTTTTGTTAATTCTACATAGATTTTCTCTGTGTATACCTAACAAAACTTATCATAACCTGAACTAGAGGGCCTGAAATGAGACCTAACCTGGATGAATCAAAATGAAAAGTCTATGGGTATTTTAACAACTTTGAGAGGCTGTAACTTTTTTCCTAAAGAGAGCGACGATTTTCGTTTTTATTATTCTTCATTATAAGTTTTTAGAGTATATCCTGTGATTTTTATAAAAATCGGGGGTGACACCCCTCTGCACTACTATTACCGGAATTTCTTCTCTAATAAACTAAATATCTCTATAACTTATTTTATAATTTCCAACTGAATGACGATGTCTGTTCCTACATAAACACTTCTGTAACACGTCTCAAAAATCTTGAATCTCCTAATCTCGATGTTCCATGGCTTAAAATCTGTTCTTACTACTACCATTAGCTTGTTTCTGTTACTATTCTCCTAATGGAACAGATTTTCCAGTTATTTATGAATATCTTACAGCCTCACACGAGATGTACTTCTTCTCATCCAAATGTTGAGATCCTCTATTTAGGAGATTTCAACATACACCACACTGAATGGTTAAGCTTCTCTCATACTGATACAGGGGACATGGAGGCAAAATCATTCAGCATTCTTACCAATCTGAAACAGTTGATTTAGGAACTTATAAATATTTCAGACATCCCTAACCAATTCTTAAACACTCTTGACTTATGCTTCACAACTACTCAGTCTCGTTATAACTGCACCATTTTCTCTCATATCGGTGACTCTTACCACAATCTTGTAGCTCTTAAGAATAGCACTTTATATCTAGCAGTTCCATTCTGCCTTAAACGAACTTTCTGGCACTTTAATCGTCTAATTAGGAGGATGCATTGTTTCGATTCTTTGCTAACCACGGGTGGAATGAATCCTGTTTTGGCTGGGAGGTCGCCCCGGTGTCTGCTGTAAAGGTACGGGCCGTGATTACCAAAGGGATGAGCAGGTTTATTTCATCTTCAACTAAATCATTTCCCCCCAAAAGCCATGGCTCGATGTCACTTTTTCTCGTGACAATCAGGAGCGAGACAATGCGCATCGGACGTTGAAAAACTCTCGTTTTCTTATCACTGTTACTAATTTTCATTCTGCCCGGAATAGTTGCGTGGATACTATTCAATAAGCTAAGAGTGCCTTCACCAAAAGGAAGTGCGCTGACCTTCTTTGTTCTCCTACTGATAAAAATTTATGGCCTCTTCCCTAAAACATATCTAATAACTTCTGTAAATCTGCCTTTCCTCTCTTATTCGTTCTGACAGTTGTGTTACTAACACTCCTTATGAAAAAGCTGATATCTTTGGCCTCCTTTTTCATCTAATTCTACCCTGGACGATTCAAGCACCACTATTTCGTCTCCTCTCGTGGTCCCATGTCTCTACCTGTTATTTCTCGTGATCGGGTGTATGGGATCCTGATTCATTGAACGAAAGGAAGGCTAGTAGCCAGATGGCATTCCTCCTCGTACTTTGAGGGAGTATGCATCTGAGCTGGAGCCTGTTCTCGTTCAACTCTACTCTCTATGTCTTAACACTAATACTTTTCCTAGTGCTGGAAGCGCTTATATGTTCAGCCGATCTCGAAAATGGGTAGCCGCTCTGATCCTTCAACTACCTTCCTATAGCTCTCACTTCTATTCTGTCTGAAATCTTTGAAACTCTCCTTTACTCTCATTTCCTGGATCTTCTGGAATTTCATTCCCTTCTTTCAGATAATCAGTATGGCTTTCGACGTTCGAGGTCAACTGGTGACATACTTTCGTATCTCACTGATCTATTATCTTTTCCACTTAGAGACTATGGGAGTCTTGTGTTGGGGCGCTTGACATATCGAAGACTTTTGACCGGTTATGATACGCATCGCTACTCTCCATGTTCCCTTCCTTTGGGTGTCCTCTCCTCTTGTTGCTAGTGCGACCTCTTCCTCTTTTTCTGTTAAAGGTTCTGTTTTATCTTTAACTTTATTCTTACTTTTCATCAAAGATCTTCCTAGCTGCACTTCTAACTATGTTTATTCTTATGCCGATGACTCAACACTCCCATTCTTCCACTCATTTCGAATCTGGTCCCTCGTTTGCATCTAGAGATGTCTCTCGTCTTCAGCTATCCGATTCAATTCTTGCCGATCTAGATGAGATTTCTCTGTGGGGTCACCACAATATTGTGAAATTCAACTCTTTAAAAACTTCTTCCCATCCCCCTCTCAAAAACACCTCCCAACTTCCCCATATCCTTCTACGGGTTTTACGTCTCACCTGTGAACAACATAAATATTCTTTGACTGGACATAAACAACAAATTGACTTGAAAGCCTCATATTACAACGATTGCTAAGGTGGCCTCAAAGAAGATAGAAATTATATTTAGATTGCCGAAATTTTTTCCTTCTGCTAAGTTACTCCAGTTATATAAGGGTCATATCAGCCCTTGTATGGAATACTTTTCTTACATTGGGGTGCTTCTGTTCCACCCATCTTTTGGATAAGGTTGAGGCTGAAGGCTAAAATACTAATAAACTGTCCACAAATCTCAAACTCAATTAACTCTCTTTCTCTGCGACGTGACTTTAGTGAACTATCTCTTTTCTATAGATATTACAAAGGCTGGTGCTCGAGGGAATTCACCTCGTAGCAGCACAAGAGGGGCCTTGCTCTCACATGAATATTGTGTGGGTATTGAAAACTCAAGGCTCGGTCGTTTTCGTACTCCTTCTTTCCAGCCACATGTATTTTGTGAAATTTCATGCCATTATCTGTTTTTCTTTAAAATTGGCTCGACACCTGCTCCCACCTGAGAAAATACTTTAGGAATAGGATTGGATGGATTTTCTTTCCTTTGGATTTTTGCCCCTCCATGAAAAGAGCCCTGTCCGTGAGTGGTGGTAACGTGTAATATATATATATATATATATATATATATATATATATATATATATATATATATATATATATATATATATATATATATATATATATATATATTATTGTTATATATATATATATGTTTATATATATATATATATATATATATATATATATATATATAATATTGGTTGCTTGTTGTAGAAAGAGAGTATATATATATGTATATATATTATATATACAGGCTAGTCATTTATATATATATATATATATATATATTGTTATATATATATATGTATATATATATATATATATATATATATATATATATATATATATATATATATATATATATATATATATATATATATATATATATATATTACAAAAATATATAAATACATATATATATATATTATTTAAATATATATATATATATATATATATATATATATATATGTTCAGTACACCTATCAAATTTTCAACATCTCAATTTATATCTTTGCTTTAGACATATTTCGTTAATAATAATAATAATAATAATAATAATAATAATAATAATAATAATAATAATAATAATAATAATAATAATAATAATAATAATAATAATAATAATAATAATAATAATAATAATAATAATAATAATAATAATAATAATTTCAATTTTCATTTTCAAAACTTAATTCAGAAAAATTTTTACTTTATTAAGTTTAACATACATTTATAATATATGGTGCTATTTTAAATTATAATTAAATTTT
>JABUQX010013799.1:10000-17500 GCA_015478945.1 Trachelipus rathkii
CGGATGGAGTTTATGCGGTACTTCGCCGCCGCCATCGTGCCCATGATATTCTGGTTTACGCGGTGGGGAGAACTTGCCTTGTTTCACGTTCCGCAATATGGAGAACACTGTCGATGTGGATGGACGCCATGCATTTCATTTGCAACGTGTACGGCATTTACTGCCCACTGACATAGGACGTCGAAGCGACTTCTGTGAATGGTTTATCGGGTAGTGTAATACGAACAGACGTTTCCCAGAATTGGTGCTGTGAACGGACGAAGCCCTCTTTCAAACCAGCTGTGGCACTCACAACCATAGGAACTGATCACGTGTGTGGGCACGGGAGAATCTCATGAAACCAGGGCACCATTACCCTTTTAATTTAAATGTATTGAGTGACTGAGATTACCGCTGAGTCTGTCTCTCGGCCCCTATTTTCTACACCTGACCGCCTGAACGGTCAAAACTACTTTCAATTCCTCTGGATTTGTTCGGAGTGTTCCTTGAGGATGTATCCATGTTAAATCTAAGACCCATGTGGTTTCATTTGTATGGCTGACCACCTCTCACTTTGCCAGAGACACGCACCTGACAGCCACTAATAACTACCCTTTACGAGGGGAGGTTTGCTAACCGCGAATAGGTGGCAGAATCGCTTTTAGCTCATGGTGGTCGGGATGTAACACTCTTGGTTTACCATCTAAAGGGTGAGAGTTCAAACCCACTTAGAGATGCGTATAACTATACAAATAATGAAACTTGGTTTAATGCATTGCCTTATCTGTACAATGTACAATGAAAGGCCAGTCACTTACCCAGTGGCGACCTGACCTGAGTGTGGGCTGGGAGGTTTTGCCCCAACCGCAATGGAGGCAGGTTCCTTGTAGCTCATCTTGGTCAAGGACGTAATACTGCTTGGTTTACTATCTAAGGGTAAAGAATTCAAATCCACTTAGGGCCATTAAATATTATATATATATATATATATATATATATATATATATATATATATATATATATATATATATATATATATATATATATATATATATATATATATATATATATATATATATATATATATATATATCTTCTGTTTATATGTTTCTTCATATACGCATGCCCTACTCGTTTTCTGGCGCGATCGGGGCCGATTGGGGCCTTGCGTCGCTTCTACACTAGCTGGAATGACTGCTTTGTCTCTGATGACGCTTCGACTTCTACCGCTAAGGTGGGAGCTGTAATCGGTGATGGGATGAGCAGGTTCATTCCTTCTTCGACTAAATCTTTCTCTCCTCATAATCGCATGGTTCGATCGTACTTGTTCTCTGGCCATTCAGGCTAGAGACAGTGCGTATCGGGAGTGGAGAAATTCTCATTCTCCTATTACTCTTGCTAATTTTCATTCTGCTTTAGAAATCGTTGCAGGGGATACTCTTCGACGAGCAAAAGCGAGCTTTCATCAAACGAAGTGCGCTAACCCTCCTTAGTTCTCCTACTGACAAATCTTTCTGGCCTCTTGCCAAAAGCTCTAACAACTTCCACACTAAATCTGTCTTTCCTCCTCTTATTCGCTCTGATGGTTCTGTTGCTAATTCTCTCCAACTGAAAAGGCCAATCTCTTCCGCCTTCTATTTTCCTCTCTAACTCAACCCAGGACGATTCTGGCATTCCTCATCATCCTCCTTCTCCTCAGGTGTCCTATGCCTTTGCCTGTGATTTTTACATACGATCGGGTGCATGGGCTCCTGAAATCTGCGAACGGAAGGCGGGTGGCCGGATGGCATTCCTCCCCGAGTTTTGAGGGAGTGTGCTTCCGTGCTGACCCGCCCCTTCAACTTTATTCTCTATGTCTCAATACTAACGCTTTCCCTCAGTGTTGGAAGCACATGTCAACCGATTCCGAAAAAGGTAGCCGCTCTGATCCTTCTAACTATCGACCCTACAGTTCTCATTGTATTTTATGTAGGAGATCTTTCAAACTTTGCTTAGCTCTTTCCTGAATTATCTAGAGTCTCATTCACTTCTTTCCGATCGCCAGTATGGCTTTCGACGTAGGTCTACTGGCGAAATACTTTCCTATCTTACTGATTTATGGTTTTCCGCCCTTAGGAACTACGGGGACTTGCGTGGTGGCGCTTGACATATCCAAAGCATTTGACCGGGTATGGCACGCGTCACTGCTCTCCAAGCTCCCTTCCTTTGGGTTTCCTCCTTCTCTTTGCTTACTTATGTCTAGTTTTCTCTCAAATCGCTCAATGTCGGTTGTTGTTGACGGGGCGACTTCTTCTTCTTTTTCTGTTAATTGTGGTGTTCCTCAGGGTTCTGTCTTATCTCCTACATTATTCTTACTTTTCATTAATGATCTTCTCACCTGCACATCTAACTCTATCCACTCGTATGCCGATGACTCGACCCTTCATTCTTCAACTCATTTCAATTCTTCTCCCTCTTTTACTTCTAGAATTGCCTCTCGTCTTAATCTTTCCGATTCTATTCTCGCTGATCTGGATAGAATTTCCGGGTGGGGTTGTCTCAACCTTGTGAAATTTAATTCTTTAAAAACTCAACTTCTACAAATCTCCCTCTCTAAAACACCTTCCAACTTTCCTATCTCTTTCGACGGTTCTCTCGTCTCTCTTGTTGACAACCTAAATCCTTATTGTAACATAAACAAAAAAATGTCTTGGAAACCTCACATCACAACGGTTGCTAGGGCGGCCTCAAAGAAACTGGGAGTTCTGTTTAGACTGCGAGACTTTTTTTCCTCTTCTCAGTTACTCCAGCTATACAAGGGCCTCATCCGCCCTTTGGAGTACTGCTCTCATATCTGGGGGGCTCTGGTTTCACCCGGCTTTTGGACAGGGTCGAGTCAAAGGCCAAAAGACTTATAAACTGTTCCGTACTTTCCACTTCACTTGACCCTCTATCTTTGCGGCGCGATGTTGGTGCTTTATCTCTTTTCTATAGGTACCGCAGCGGCAGGTGCTCTAGGGAACTTGTCACTCGCGTACCTACACCTTTACGTCCTCGTAGCACAGGGGGTGCTGTGTCTGCGCATGAGTTTTGTGTGGATATTAGTAACTCCAGGCTGTTCGCTGAGGTGCTTCCTTCTTTCCTGCCCCCTCTGTTTTCTGGGAAATTCTCTTCTATCTTCTTAATTTCTCACTGATTAGAATCATTTCCACTTCCAAACTTACGTATGCATATTAGAATTTCAGATCCTTGTGGCTATACTTGTATCCTAAATGGAGTAGGAATGTTTATATGTAGTTATAGTGAAAAGGTTTATTATATTAACTTGTTAAAGGTTATTTTGAAAGTTGGGATAATGGGCAGGAAGGCTCTGCTGACTGGCAAAATGCATGGCCGGAGTCTTAAAGAATATATATATATATATATATATATATATATATATATATATATATATATATATATATATATATGATATATATATATATCTATATATATAAGCTGAAAATGTATGAATGTATGTGTACATATATATATATATCGAAGGTGACTCCCTATACTCGTGCTGTACTTTAGACGTAGTTACCATTAAATTAATGATGATCATTATCATGTGTAGTTAAAACACGTCCGCAAGGTTTCAAGCTTTAATCAAGACAAATATAAATTATATAAATATTGAATGATTATACATAACATAAAATTTATTATTAATCCGCGGTGCTCATTATTTAGTAATGTTCATCTTCCTAGTCACTAGGATTTCATAGTTTTCATAAGAATCATTTTCCTCAAATCCTTTGATATGCCTCGGGATTCCCGCTACATCTATATTAAATTTAGAATTTATTCTTGTTACCTTTCCTTTCATCCATCTCGTTGTACACTTATTTTACCAAGGTCTTACCCACACTTCCTCTCCAATTTTGAACCTTGAATCGCTTCTACCAGAATCCACAGACTTCATTCTTTCAAGTGGATGCCCCCATCTATATTTGAAAATAGACCTATGAGGGACGCTCTTATCTTCTAATCCATTCTTTGGCGACATATTGTACCAAAACGTTGCCTCCTCCGGGGTAATTCCCCCCTTTCTGCCATTCTCTTGATTGTCCTGTGATTTCTCTCCACTATTGCATTGCCACTTGCTCTGTTTGCTGCTCTAAAGACCCGTTCAATATTCCATTTTTTACACAACCTCTCTACATCAGTTGATCTGAACGCCGTACCGTTATCCATCAAAAGTTGTTTCATTGGCCCCCTTTCCACAAACACTTCCTCCAACTTCCTAATGATTTCTCTTGCCATCTCATTATTCAAAACTTTCCAGATTGCTAATCTGCTTGGTCCGCAATCAACAATTGACAGGTAGTGCTTCCCTTTGTAATGCGTGACGTCGATCGCCACCCTCCACCAATTCCTGCTTACTCCTAATTCCCCTTTCCCGAACCTTACTGGCGCAGGATCTATTGATTGGCACGCTTTGCAATCCTTCACGCATTTCTCCACCACTTTCCTCGTGGCTTCCGGTACAACCATCTTCGTCAGATACAAGGTTCTATTCACCCCAAAATGATGTTTTTCATGCAAATCCTTAACTTCCTTTTCGATACTCGCGACAGCAGCAATTTCCTCTTCCCTCTGCTCTCCTTCTTCGAAAATTTCCATCCAAGATTTCCTGACTCTGGTTAAACTATCAGCTTTATTCATCTCTGATCTTACAAACTTTACACTCACTGATAACCTGAACTCTATTATCAGCTGACTCAGAACCCCCAATCTTCTCTTGATTAGCATTTCCGCTGCGCCTCTTGTTTTCACCCTTCTTTCCATCGTAATTGCTGAACCTAACCAATTGACTACTGTCATCGAATCTGTTTTAATTTCCAGCTCTTTCAGACCCCACTTTAATGCCAAATTCACTCCTCTAATAACCGCTTCTAATTCTGCAACGTTAATATGACCCACGTCGTTCTTCTTTCTGATCCACGATCCATCTTCAACAATCTTTCCCCCAATTTCCAACGCCGCCCCTATGGCCAGATTGCTTGCATCACACCATACTACTCCCTTATCTTCATCCGAAACCCTCCAAAAACCCTTTACTGGGTCTCTTTCCTTTACTTCCTCTAACATTTCCTTTAATACTCGAATGACCTTATCATCGACCAAATCATTCCAACTCTTTCCTTCCACATGTCTTTTCAAATAGCTTGTAGCTACCCTTAACCAACCTACAACCGGGTAATGTCCCACCAATTTACCACAAATTGAAAATACTTCTCTTCTTGAAAAATCCCCTTCCTTTAGGTCTGGTAATTCGCCACCTCTTCTAAACTCTAATTTCCCTTCTTTATTTTTTATTATTTTTAATCCTAACACTCTGTTATCCACAAGACCTTCTACTGGTTTCGTCACCAATCCATAGCTTGCTAAATATATGACTACATCTTCCGCTCCTACGATGTCTTCGTTCACAATTATGTCATCGATGTAATGGCTGGTCGCTTCTCTTATTCTTTCATCCTGTGCCAAAACCTCTCTCAAAATTCTCATCATTATTCTTGGAGCGCAATTTATTCCAAAACCCAATCTAGTTAAGTAATACATCTCTCCTTTAAACTTCACCACCTGATATTTCCAAAGCCTTTTGTCTACCCTCAACTGCAGGTACGCCGCTTTCAAATCCACCAGCTTGATTTTCCCTTTTTTTCTCCTCCAAACCCTCAGAGTTTCATCACATGCGACTATCTCATCTCCAGTATGGCATTCTATATGATCGTTTAACTTCCTGAAGTCCAACACTGGCCTTATTTTTCCTTTAGACTCTTGGTTCACTGCCATCATTGGAATCACATTCTTTTCCTCCTTCTCACCCTGTTCCACTTTCTTTAAAATACCTTCTGAAATCCATCTCTCGACTTCAGTATTAAACTTCTCTTTTATATCTCCCTTCATTGTTCCCTCATAACACTCCACAGAGTTCCTCCAATCCGGACTCCTGCCTTCTTTCCATTTCCACCGCACTTCCCAATAATTCCCATCAAAATACGCATCAAAGTCCTTATCTTCTATTTTCAAAGTTTTCTTCACTTTTACCGCCGCAACCCGAATATCCTTCCGCTCCTCCTTCTCAATACCAAATCTTACTCCATCTCTCTTCAATTCGACGCCCCCAAGTTGGAATATAATATCTAGTCCTAAGATCATATCCACACCATTTATTAGCTCTTCAGTCAACACTACTTCCTTCTCAATTTCTTTCCCCCTTATCGCTACCTTTACTTTTCCCCTTTTCACGGCTATTTTTCTTCCATCGAAAGCGGTTACTCGACTTATTCCCTCTATTTCATTGCAGCAATCTTCCTTCACCACAGAAAGAGAACATCCCGAATCCACTAGGGCCTTTCCCCTTCTTCCATTTAATAGTATCTTTATAATAAATAATTCTTCGGAATTTCCTCTCAATGCTCCGACGAGTCCGCCTCCGAAGCAGCGAGCCCGCCGTTCTCGTTTCCCATCTCCTCACATTCTATCGCAAAATGACCTTTTTTGCCACAATTCCAGCATTGAAATTTTCCTTTACAATGTTTCCTCAAATGTGGCCCTCCGCATGAGAAACATTTAATCGAAGCTCTTGAATATTTTTGAAAGATTCTTTCTCCTCATTCGCCTTTGGCCTTCGCAATAAAAGTCTCATTTTCTACTGTTAGCAACGCTCGCGCCTTTGATAATATTTTCCCAAATTCCAAATCTTCTATTTCAGGCATTGCTCGTAACTCTTTTCCGACTGACGTTGGCATCCCGTAAACAAATGCTCTTCGTAGCACCATTTCATCCTTTATTTTGGCTATTGAGGCTAACCTCCTCAGCTCGGTTACGAATACATCGACCGGCTCTCCTTCCCATTTTTTATTGCAAAGCTCACCATACGCGCTAAATGCGTTCATGCCAAAGGCCTCCCTCAAACGAGCCTTGATGCTATTCGATTTTTTCTGATCTCCTTCATCCATTTGAAGAAAAACAGCCAAAGCATTCCCTTCTAAAAATAGTGTAATGAACGCTGCTTCGTCCTTCACGTTGTTAATCCTTGCTACCATGGACACCTTTGTTAACCAAGCCTCTACATCTTCACTACCATCATAAGACTTCACCATTTCAGAGAGCTTTATCCCTTTTGATCTATCCATTCCTTTTATTCCTCTGGCCCGGATAGCTTGTAGTTAAAACACGTCCGCAAAGTTTCAAGCTTTAATCAAGACAAATATAAATTATATAAACATTGAATGATTTTAAATAACATAAGAATTTATTATTAATCCGCGGAGCTCATTATCTATTAATAACTATATTCCTAATACAGTTACGATAAAATTCTCTTTCTTTTTGCGAAAATTAGTCAAATGAATGAAAATATTGTATAACAAATATAAAAGATTATGTAAAATTTAAACAAATAGTGAAAGAATCATTGCTAGTAAGTAACGCCATATTTTAATCAATTAAAATGGGCGAATGTTCGTGCGTGCTGGAATCGAATAACGG
>JABUQX010013799.1:22500-27860 GCA_015478945.1 Trachelipus rathkii
GATGGGGTACTGGACTACCCAAAAATCTGATAATATTGACATAGAAACAACGAAACATGATATACAGCCTTCTTACGATGTATCTTAGGTGTAACCGTGGTAAAATGAACCGATGGGAACAATTTGAGGGACCGGCCCCAATCTGAAATAATTGGCGTAGACTGATGAAACTCGGTATACAACCTTCTGAGGATGTATCTTAGATGCCCCCGGGAGTAAAATGACCGATGGGACCAAATTTGGGGGAGCTCGGCCTCCAAACCTGGAATATTGACATAGAAACGATGAAAAACTCGTAATATCACACTACCATATTAAGGTACTCACATCAAAATGGGTTAAATAGACGTGATAACACAGCAAAGGGGGTCTCCGGGACCCCAAACCTGAAATATTGACCTAGAACGAATGAAACTCGGTTATTACCTTTCATAATAGCGTCCATATGCGTAATGTGGGTTAATACCGTACACATCCCAAAGGGGGGGTCACCAGCCCCACAAAACTGAAATATTTGCGTAGAACAACGAAACTTGGTATACATCTTTCTTATGATGTATCCTCGATACAGAAAAAAAAAAAAAAAAAAAAATAAAAAAAAAAAATTAAAAAATTAAAAAAAAAATTTTTTTAAAAATTAAAAAAAAGTTTTTTTAAAAATTAAAATTTTTTAAAATTTAAAAAATTTTTAAAAAAATTTAAAAAATTAAAAATTTAATAAAAATAAAAAAAAAAATTAATATAAAATCAAAAAATTAAACATATTTTATTCTTTTTAAGTTTATAACTTAAAAAATTTACGTTTTTTATATAAATCAAATACCCTCCATAGCCTCCTGAGCCTCTTGAGCCTCTTGAGCCTCCCCCCTCCCTCCTCACCCCCCCCCACCTCACCCCCCCCCCTCGCTCCCTTGATCCTCGTCAATATTTTTGTATAACTAACACAAAACTTATTATTTTTGTTTATAGTGCTATTAAAGCAAATTTTGGTTTTTACTAAATTTTTTACGGCTTGTTTCAATATTTATAGCTACTTAAGAAAATTGTGTTGGTATTTTACATATCCCGTGATGCGAGGTGTGTTTATACGCTTTGAAGACCGCCTGTAAATCAGTAAATCAAACTCTCCTCCAGCTACCTTCCTACCCTTCCATGATCTATTGATTATTTATACACATTAAGAGCTCAATTAAGTAAGGTACTTGTTAACATAGTAATATTTAACAAAATTTTATCATAACCTTGTCTAATTATCATACTGATCAATGAATATATGCTAACATTAACAAAGATCCATACTTAACAACAGTAAAGTAACTAACATTGAGTGCAGAACGGAACCTACTTACACTTTTTCTAACATATCACTGATATTTTTACATTAACATAGTAATTTTAAACAAAAATTTATCATAACCTTGTCTAAATATCATACTGATCAATAATATATGCTACGTAACAAAGTTTTTCGTGACACTCAATATGCAAACATAGCTCACCTGAGACTACGAATATAACGTACATTCACAAACTTAACAACATCTTAACATTAATACAGTCTAATTATACAACTTCCATACTTATTAACAACAGTAATTGTAACTAACATCGTTAGCGCAGAACGTAACCTACTTACACTTTTTCTAATATATCACTGATGTTCTTTAAGACATTAACATAGTAACATTAACAAAAATTTATCACAATCTTGTGTAATTATCATACTGATCAATGAATATATGCAAACCTAGCAAAAGTTTCATATTAAATAAAGCAAACCATAGGATACAATATTGAAATACCGAATTTAATGTACACTCACAATCCTAGACACATCTTATACACGAATAAGCAGTCTAGCATTAACAAAGTTCAATACTTAACAACTGTGACATAACTAACATTTGCATACAATACCGTAACTTAGTAGTCAACACTTTTTGTCCAAATCATATCTCTACCATAGTCATTAGTATTTTGCAGTCGACATAGTAACATTTAGAACAAAAATTTTCACAATCTTGTATTTACCAATTGAATCAAAACTGACCACGAAAATACGCTAACGCCAAAATTTCACTTCAATTAGCTAACATATCATCAACCTTGATGTAACATATATAATCTGTTTATAACATCAAAGGTTCCACACATCTTTCTGCATGATAAATCGACTAACATTAGCAAAGTTCCATACTTAAGAACATAAATGTAACTACCGTTGCATACAAAATCGTAGCCTATTCATGACGTTTGTTTTTCAAAACATATTCCTAAACATTATCAATTACTAGTTTCAGTATTAACACTGTAATTATTTATCATCACGTCCGTAATTAATCATACAGATCAATGAATATATCAACGTAAAATTTTTTTGCTTAAAAGCCTACATATCATAGTCTACCAAGAATATATACATACAACGAACCTAAAACAGTCTTAAGCAACGAATAAACTGCTATAGTTAACAGTTTCATAACTTACAACGGTAAAGTAACTAACAACGCATTACAGAACGAACAAGGGCGAAACTGATACGGAAAATATTCATTTAACAAATCAGTATAGCGATGTGTTTGTTTATTTTTAATTTCATTTCTTTAAAAAATTTTGGTCTTTTAAAAAAAAAACTTTTATTTATTTTTAATTTTTTCGTTAAAACTTTTTGTTTTTTAAAAAAACTTTTATTTATTTTTAATTTCATTTCTTTAAAACTTTTTGTTTTTAAAAAACTTTTGTTTATTTTTAATTTTATTTCTTTAAAACTTTTTGTTTTTTTAAAAAAACTTAAAATTTTTAATTTTATTTTTTTAAAACTTTTTTTTTTTACTAAAATTTTTATATATGGTTAAAATATATTCTATTTACTACTTTAGTTGTTTTTACATACCCTAAAAACGGTAAATCACTGAATCAGTAAATCAAACCACCCCTACCTCCCCCCTACCCGGCCCAACCCTGATCTATTGGGGTATTGATCAATTGATCTATTGATCTGTTGACTCTGTCATATTTCGAGTATCATTTTGGATAAACATAGCATAAAAATATGTTCTTTTTATACTAACCATCGAATATATGCTGACATAACAAAGTTTTCACATCAATAAAGCTAACATAACATAACCTGATGTAAGAATATAATGTATAACATCAAACCTAACATACCTTAAACACGAATAAACAACTAACATTAACAAAGTTCAATGCTTAACAACAGTAAAGTAACTGGCAAAACATATAGAACGTTGCCTTTCACATCTTTTTTTTCTTTTTGTTTTAAAAACTTTTATTTATTTTTAACTTTATTTCTTTAAAACTTTTTTTTTTAAAAAACTTTTAGCTATTTTTTATTTTTTTTTTTTAAATTTTTTTTTTTTTTTTTTTTTTTTTTTTTTTTAAAAACTTTAATTTTAACTTTATTTCTTTAAAACTTTTTGTTTTTACTAAAAATTTTATTCTTTTTATGTTTATAACGTAAAAAATTTACATTTTTTACATAAACTAAAACATAAAACAGTAAATAAGCAAGTTTTCACATCAAAAGCTAACGTAAGCATAAACCTAATGCAGATATATGGTTTAACATCAAACCTAAACAACAATACCATACATGGCCAGGAAAGTAACGTGATTTTGCTTATTGTTCGTACCATTATTTACACATTTTTTTTAATTCTTATATTATCATATCACGCTATTTTACATTAAACCTAGTAACATTTCAACCAATAGAACAGGTATATTGAGACGATAACCCATACTCTGTCATACCTGAAAAAATTCTGACCCGTAACAGTTTTTCACATCAAATTAAAGCTATGATATAGTCCCTGCACTACGGAATATTGGTAACGCACAATGACAACCCTATTTTCCTAATCCTTAATGATCGAAATAAATGGTTGACACTTACAAAAGTTCCACACTTACCACACTAAAGTAACATAACAATGCCATACAGAACGAATAATAATTTAAAAAAAAAAAACTTAAAAATAAAATGTACGAAGCTGATGTGGTTCCTGTTTCACTAGAGTTTCAAATACATGAGTCGAGAAATTGTTCAAAACTTCTCCCACTTTTCCGGACATTACGCAATAACCTAATTGATTCTTGTTTGGTTTCGTTTTCGAAACATTAAGCAATACATTGATTCTTGTTTGTTTTCGTTTTCGAAACATTAAGCTATTACATCCTTGGAGTGTGTCTGTTGTGTTTGTTATGTGTCATCAGTGTGGTGTGAATGTAGTGTGGTATTGCGATATTGTGAGGTTGGTGTTTGTATGTGTATGGGTAGAGTGTGTTGAGGCGGATTGGTGGTTTGGTTGTTGAGTTGTGTGTTGGTTTGTTCGGAATGGTGGTTGCGTTCTTTTTGTTGTGTGTGTTTGTTATGGTTGTTATATTAGGAGGTTTGTGGTTGTTCTGGGTCGTTTGTGTTGGTGGGGTTAGAACTTTGGGTGTTTGTTGTGGGTGTTGGTGGTTTGTTGGGTGGATTGTTGTTTTGTTGTTTGGTAGTTTGGTGTGTTAGTTCTCCTTTAGAGAACTTTTTGTTTTGTGTTTTTTTATAATATGATAAGGACTCTTTATAGAGCGTGTTTTTTTATTTCGTTAAAGAGTGTGTAGTTGTTTGTTTTTATTGATGTGCTCTCTTGTAAGAGAAGTTTTGTTGTATATATTTGGTGTTTGTTATTTTTATAACGTAAAATTTGTTTTTACAATACCCAAAGCCTGTAAATCAGTAATCACCCCATCCACCCTACTCTCCTCATCGTCTCCTATCCTCCTATGATCTATCGATCTATCGACTCTATTGATTCAATCCACTTTCGTGTATCATTTTGGATAAACATAACATAAAACAAGTTCTTTAATTATACACTGAATAACGAATATATCCTAACATTAACAAATTTTTCACATTGATTAAAAACTAAACATAAGCACAATCCGGTCTAACGAATATATGTACAACAACAACGCTAAGCACAATAATCAAACATCATAAGCGATAAAATTACAAATGTTCCACACTAACAACAGTAAAAGTAACTAAAATAGCGCTCGAAAACGTAACCTATTCTAAACTTTATGTCCAGCATATATCTAACCTGAGCATGTTTATTTTAGATTAACATGGTAATTACAAAAATATGATCATCACCTCTGTTCTATTAATCATACCGATCTACGAATATTAGGCCTAACGTAACATAGTTTTCACATTAATAAAGCTTACATATGATCATCTGAACTAAGAATATATCCACACCGATAAATCTAACACACCTTAAACATGAATTAAACTGTTAACCGTTTAACAACGTTTTCACACTTAAACAACAGTAAAGTAGCTA
>JABUQX010013800.1:0-40000 GCA_015478945.1 Trachelipus rathkii
TCTCCTTTGCATTTTCCCGATGTTTACGTATTGAAATTATCATACGACGGTATAGAAAGATTTAGTGGAGATTGTAAATGTGGCTATTTGAGTAATAAAATCGTCGAGGTTTTTCCGAACTTGACTTACTTGGAAATCAAAATAAAGAATTTCGCAAGCACAGCTTTCAAGCAAAGTAGTGATGAATACAAAATGATATTAGTTGAAGAAAATAAAGCAATTTTTAAAAATTTGGGAGAATTAAAGATGGTTTTCTCTGGTGTTTTATATGATATTTGTCAGGTGTCTCCAAATTTAGAAAAAGTCGTGGTGCTCTTCGGTTACGAATACATTACTCCTTGCAGAATTTATAATCTTTTGAAAATTACTCGCTTTTTGAAAAGAGGACTAGAATTTAATTTTGATCTTCGTATGTTAAATGAACAAATGGAACAAAAACTTTTAAAATACTATACCGAATGCGATAATCTTGACCACATAACAACTATCGATCAACTTTTTCAAAAACTTATTATAACTATAACCGATATTTGCGGAAATTCCACCATCCGATGGAATATATTACAATATGACTTTGCAGGATTGCGCGGTTTCCCAGATGATTTTGAATTAACTGATATTAATAAATACCGGATCCAAAGGAAAACTACAATCTATGGTAGACACTTATGGTTCAAAGACGGTATTTTGTTTGTTACCGCTTGTTCGTTTTTTGAGTTTTTAAACAAATATCGAGATCCAAAACCAAAAACATTTTGCTTGTTTTTTCCATCTTTTAACTGTCATGATTTTTTTAACAAACTTTTTGAAGCTGTTGTACGTATAATGAATAGTGCATTAGAAGAAAAGAAGAGGACGAAGAAGAAGAAAAAAAATAGAAAGAGTTTTAAACTTAAATAGTAATATGACCGTATTCATTTGTAAAAATGATAAAATATCCAACCCCTAAACATTTTTTTTGTATTGGTAATTCTTTAATACTAAATCATCTTATAATAAAGTACTTTATTTTATAAGTAAAACATAGCGTATTATACATGTTTTATTTCACCCATCCTGGCGTTAAAATCATTAACATATTAGTTAATTGTTTTCAATCAACGGTGAATCGTATATTAAACGGCACAATTATTATGTATTTAAAAATTTGAAAACTAATTTCACCAACTTTTTTCTGAGACTTTTCGAATCATTTTGTTAACGAATAAATTAGGTATTAAAAACCTTTTTTATTATGCCAAAAAGACGAAATTTTTCGATCGAACATTTTATTTTTTTAGATAAAAATAAAAATAAAAATAAAAAAAATTAGATATAAAAAATATTATATTTTTTAGGTATAAAATATTATTAATTAAGTTCATTTTAAAAAATAAAAGGAAAATGATGAATAAACGATTCGGTTATCGACGGAGCGTTTAAATACAAACGCCCGGTAAAAGGTTTCTTGTGACACATCTACTACAGCGAAGCGATGGGGTTCAAAACCATTATCTTCTTGGCATTCCCATTGTATCTATCGAACGTCGTTCAGGTCACGAAATACGGGGGTGTTGAAGAATACTACGACGCGATGACAACATGCGTTCATTTAAAAGAAGCTAACAAATCGTATTATCATCACAAAGTCAAAGACACGCACGGCACAATATTGTATTTTCTAATTACGGGAGAAGATCCTTGCGAATCATACGGCGGTCGAAGGGAACCGGAAAACGACCTAATGTGATCGCGCGACAGTTTTTAGGTATAACCTATAGCTTCAACCAGACATAGTGACGTTTCGAAGGGAACTGATATAAGTCGAAGGTCTAAGTGCTAAAATCTAAAAAATTTCAAAGAAAATAATTCACAAAAAAAATTTTAAAGTCAAAATTTCGAAAAAGTATTTTAATTTACAAAAAAATGTTGAATTTTTTTCTTTCGGATTTTTTAAACTTTCGCACTTAGACCTATGACCAATGTTCATGGTATTTCCACTTATCCAATGGAATATATGATTCAATGGTGATATTTGGTTCCCAGATAATTGATAGGCATATATACATTGTCGAAATAAAAAGGCATAAATACATTGTCGAAATAAAAAAGTTTCTACGATAGTCATTTGTGGTTAAAAGATGGTATTTTTTTATATACTTGGTTCTTTTTTTTAATTTTTAGAAAAATATCGAGTTCCAAAAGCAAACATTTTTCCCGTATCTTTTCCAGAAATTGGTAACCACCGTAAATATACAAAATTTTCCAACCCGAAATATTTTGCTAGAAACATTTCTTAGTTATAAAAGGGAGACGGAATATTTTTAAAAACATCAGAGTTCCCTGATGCGAGCGAATGTTTGATCTCGTTGTTTATCTATATTATATTCGCTTAATTGAAAATATTAATAAATTTTGCTTTTTAAAAAATAAAATAAATAAAAAAATTCAAATTATTTAATTTTTATTTCTCGCCTATAAAAGAGTCTCAAAATATTATATATTTTATCATTAGGTAACGCGGCATTGTTGAAAAACGTCGTTTATATCGCATTTCCACGAATGTGAGTCTACGTACATTCCTCGAATAATACCAGTCGACCAGCGCCCGTGGATTTATAGAATCTTTAGTTATACCGTAGAAGGGTTTTACATTCATTGGTATTACGATTGATTTCGTTGAAAAAATACTACTGCGTTTCCTTAATCCTTTTTTTTACACCCGAATTCGACGACGAATAACTCGATATGGAGAAGAAGGGAAGTAAGAAGAACGTGAAAAACCTGCAAAATTTAGCGATCAACGCTGTTTTCGAAACATTATCCTTCTTAGATTTATACAACAATGTTTCGGATTCGAGAAAATTCGCGCTGAGCTGCAATTTGATTATGAATTATTATGTAGAAAAACATGGGTTGAAAGAATTAAAATTCGACCTGCTCTTTTCGCTATTGGATTCGGACGACGGGGATAAAACCTCGACGATATTTCTAGCCTTTCTGGAAAACGCCATAAAAAATCCGTATAAGGCGACCGAATCAATATCCCTGACATTGACCGAGTATATGGTCGCGACAAAAAGTTTAAACTACGGTGATTCCGCGGCTGCTAAAACAGTCGAAGTTATTAGGACAATGGGTTCCGAATACAAAAGTTTAAGATCTCTGATTTTTTATTTAGACCGGTATGAAACCTTCATAAAATTAACGAACTTACTGAAAGAAAAACATCACCATTCTTTATTTCGTATCTTGAAATTAGAAATTATTATTAAGACAACTAGCCTTCTCGACCACGACGACTTTCTTGAAATTATGAAAAATATTTCTATCTTGTTTCCAAATTTAGTCTCTCTAAAAATAATATGCACATGTCGCCAAAGGATAAATTTAAAAAATACAATCAGACTGACTCATAAAAGAAACCAAGCTGATATTACAAATGATATAGTGAATGCTTCTATCAATAGAAACGTTTTCAAAAATCTCCCTTCGTTAAACGAATTAATTGTGGAATATAACAACATAGAGGAAATTATGGGAATCTCATCAATATTTAACTTACAAAAAATTGGAGTTCGCTTAAACCATGGACGCGAAAGAACTGCTGTTGAAATGGCTAGTTTACAACTATTGGCTGCAAAAACCGAGGTGAAAATACTAGAGTTAATTTTCTGTTTTTCGTCGGAAGAGGATATATTTCCCAAATACGACAATAATTGGCTTATACGCTCACCTACTGATAAATGCGACAATAATTGTCCTAACAAAAAATTAACTAATTTAATAGTGGCGGTAGAAATCGACAACAGAAGAATATTCGAATGCGACATCAGTGAAAATCCACCAACAGTCGAAAATTTCGTGAATTTTCCAAAGGTGAATGAAAAAGAAGATGAAGAAGCTGCAAAATACGGAATTGCCACAAGCAATTTCTTTCGTTTTCTAAGAATGTTGGAAACTAAATTTGATGAATTTTTAACCGAAGATTATGAAAGAAATGAGATGAAAATACCGTTCTGCCTCTCATGCGAAGGACTATCTGCAGTTTTGGATCTTTTAACGACATTACCCATCCAGGGTCGTCGAACAAGGTGCCATTTACATACGGGTATATCATGGCCCAAGCGCCTATCAAAAAAAATAATTGATTCTTGGGATTCGGAAATCTTTAGAAGCCGATTGCGGAAGAGTATTAAAAACGTAGATGGTTCCTTGGAATTGAACATAGGAAATATATGTCAGTTTAATGCCATCCTTCAAAACGACCGATCTTTAGATGATACCCTTTCTCCTTTGAATTTTCCCGATGTTTACGTATTGAAATTATCATACGACCGTATAGGGAGATATAGTAGAGATTGTAAATGTGGCTATTTGAGTGATAAAATCGTCGAGGTTTTTCCGAACTTGACTTACTTGGAAATCAAAATAAAGAATTTCGCAAGCACAGCTTTCCGGCAAAGTAGCGATGAGTACAAAATGATATCAGTTGAAGAAAATAAAGCAATTTTTAAAAATTTGGGCGAATTAAAGATGGTTTTCTCTGGTGTTTTATATGATATTTGTCAGGTGTCTCCAAATCTAGAGAAAGTCGTGGTGCTCTTCGGTTACGAAGAAATTACTCCTTGCAGAATTTATAATCTTTTGAAAATTACTCGTTTTTTGAAAAGAGGACTAGAATTTAATTTTGATCTTCGTATGTTAAATGAACAAATGGAACAAAAAAATATAAAATACTATCCCGAATGCGATAATCTTGACCACATAGCAACTATCGATCAACTTTTCAAAAAACTTATTATAACTATAACCGATATTTGTGGAAATCCCACCATCCGATGGAATATAATACAATATGACTTTTCAGGAGTGCGCGGTTTCCCAGATGATTTTGAATTAACTGATGGTAACAAATACCGGATCCAAAGGAAAACTACAATCTATGGTAGACACTTATGGTTCAAGAACGGTATTTTGTTTGTTACCGCTTGTTCCTTTTTTGAGTTTTTAAACAAATATCGAGATCCAAAACCAAAAACATTTTACTTGTTTTTTCCATCTTTTAACTGTCATGTATTTCTTAACAAACTTTTTGAAGCTGTTGGACGTATAATGAATAGTGCATTAGAAGAAAAGAGGGGGAGGAAGAAGAAGGCAAAAAATAGAAAGAATTTTAAACTTAAATAGTAATATGATCGTATTCATTTGTAAAAATGATAAAATAAACATCAGAGTTCCCTGATGCGAGCGAATGTTTGATCTCGTTGTTTATCTATATTATATTTGCTTAATTGAAAATAATAATAAATTTTGTTTTTTAAAAAATAAAATAAATAAAAAAATTCTAATTATTTAATTTTTATTTCTCGCCTATAAAAGAGTCTCAAAATATTATATATTTTATCATTAGGTAACGCGGCATTGTTGAAAAACGTCGTTTATATCGCATTTCCACGAATGTGAGTCTACGTCCATTCCCTGAATAATAACCAGTCGACCAGCGCCCGTGGATTTAAGGAATCTTTGGTTATACCGTAGAAGGGTTTTACATTCATTGGTATTACGATTGATTTCGTTGAAAAAATACTACTGCGTTTCCTTAATCCTTTTTTTTTACACCCGAATTCGACGACAAATAACTCGATATGGAGAAGAAGGAAAGTAAGAAGAACGTGAAAAACCTGCAAAATTTAGCGATCAACGCAGTTTTCGCAACATTATCCTTCTTAGATTTATACAACAATGTTTCTGATTCGATAAAATTCGCGCTGAGCTGCGATTTGATTATGAATTATTTTGTTGAAAAACATGGGTTGAAAGAATTAAATTTCAACCTGCTCTTTTCGCAATTGGATTCGGACAACGGGGATAAAACCTCGACGATATTTCTAGCCTTTCTGGAAAACGCCATAAAAAATCCGTACAAGGCGACCGAATCAATATCCCTGACATTGACCGAGTATATGGTCGCGACGAAAAGCTTAAACTACGATGATTCCGCGGCTGCTAAAACAGTCGAAATTATTAGGACAATGGGTTCCGAATACAAAAGTTTAAGATATCTGATTTTTTATTTAGACCGGTATGAAACCTTCATAAAATTAACGAACTTACTGAAAGAAAAACATCACCATTCTTTATTTCGTATCTTGAAATTAGAAATTATTATTAAGACAACTAGCCTTCTCGACCACGACGACTTTCTCGAAATTATGAAAAATATTTCTATCTTGTTTCTAAATTTAGTTTCTCTAAAAATAATATGCACATGTCGCCAAAGGATAAATTTAAGAAATACAATCAGACTGACTCATGAAAGAAACCAAGCTGATATTACAAATGATATAGCGAATGCTTCTATCAATAGAAACGCTTTCAAAAATCTCCCTTCGTTAAACGAATTAATTGTGGAATATAACAACATAGAGGAAATTATGGGAATCTCATCAATATTTAACTTACAAAAAATTGGAGTTCGCTTAAACCATGGACCCGAAAGAACTGTTGTTGAAATGGCTAGTTTACAACTATTGGCTGCAAAAACCGAGGTGGAAATACTAGAATTGATTTTCTGTTTTTCGTCGGAAGAGGATATATTTCCCAATTACGACTATAATTGGTTTATAGACTCACCTTCTGAATGCAACAACTATTGTTCTAACAAAAAATTAACTAATTTAATTGTGGCGGTAGAAATCGACAACAGAAGAATATTCGAATGCAAAATCAGTGAAACTAAATTTGATGAATTTTTAACCAAAGATTGTGAAAGAAATGAGATGAAAATACCGTTCTGCCTCTCAGGCGAAGGACTATCTGCGGTGTTGAGTCTTTTAATGACACAACCCATCCAGGGTTGTCGAACAAAGTGCCATTTACATACGGATATATCATGGCCCAAGCGCTTATCAAAAAAAATAACTGATTCTTGGGATTCGGAAATCTTTAGAAGCCGATTGCGAAAGAGTATTAAAAAGTAGATGGTTCTTTGGAATTAAACATACGAAACATATGTCAGTTTAATGCCATCCTTCAAAGCGACCGATATTTAGATGATACTCTTTCTCCTTTGCAGTTTCCTGATGTTTACGTATTGAAATTATCATACGACGGTATAGAGAGATATAGTGGAGATTGTAAATGTGGCTATTTGAGTGATAAAATCGTCGAGGTTTTTCCGAACTTGACTTACTTGGAAATCAAAATAAAGAATTTCGCAAGCACAGCTTTCCGGCAAAGTAGCGATGAATACAAAATGATATCAGTTGAAGAAAATAAAGCAATTTTTAAAAATTTGGGAGAATTAAAGATGGTTTTCTCTGGTGTTTTATATGATATTTGTCAGGTGTCTCCAAATCTAGAAAAAGTCGTGGTGCTCTTTGGTTACGAAGACATTACTCCTTGCAGAATTTATAATCTTTTGAAAATTACTCGTTTTTTGAAAAGAGATCTAGAGTTTAATTTTGATCTTCGTATGTTAAATGAACAAATGGAACAAAGAGTTATAAAACACTATACCGAATGCGATAATATTTACCACAAAGCAACCATCGATCAACTTTTCCAAAAAATTATTGTAACTATGACCGATATATGTGGAAATCCCATCATCCGATGGAATATAAAACAATATGACTTTTTAGGAGTGCACGGTTTCCAGATGATTTTAAATCAACTGATAGCAACAAATACCGGATCCGAAGGAAAAATACAATCTATGGTAGACACTTATGGTTCCAAGGCGGTATTTTGTTTTTTACTGCTGATTCCTTTTTTGAGTTTTTAAACAAATATCCAGATCCCAAACCAAAAACATTTTACCTGATTTTTCCATCTTTTGACTCTCATAATTTTATTAACAAACTTTTTAAAGCTGTTGCATGCATAATGAATAGTGCATTAGAAGAAAAAAAAGAGGACGAAGAAGAAGAAAAAAAATAGAAAGAATATTAAACTAAAAAAAATAGTAATATATGCGTATACATTTGTAAAAATGATAAAATGTCCAACCCTAAATATTTTTTTTTGTAATATAAATTCTTTAATACCAAATCATCATAATAAAGTACTTTATTTTATAAGTAAAATAGACCGTATTATATATGTTTTATTTTACTCATTCTCTCTTTAAAATCATTCGAATATTAGTTAATTAGAGAAAACATTGTTTTCGATTAACGATGAATCGCCTATAAAACGGACAATTATTATATACCCAAACACATTTAAAAAATTGGAAAAATAATTTCACAAACTTTTTTCTTAGATTTTCGAGTCATTTTAATAACGAATTAATTGGGTATTAAAAATCTCGGTTATTATATCCAAAAGAAGAAATTTTCGATCGATCATTTTATTTTATTAGATAGAAATAAAAAAAAAATTAGATATGAAAAATATTATATATATATTAGGTATAAATTTTTATTATTTAAATTCATCATTTTAAAAAATAAAAGGAAAATGAATAAACGATTCGATTATCGACAAAGCGTTTAAATACAAACGCCCGGCAAAAGGTTTCTAGCGACACATCTACTACGGCAAAGCGATGGGATTCAAAACCATTATCTTCTTGGCATTCCCATTTTATCTGTCAAGCGTCGTTGAGGTCACGAAATACGGGGGTGTTGAAGAATACTACGACACGACGACAACATGCGTTCATTTAAAAGAAGCTAACAAATCGTATTATCATCACAAAGACAAAGACACGCACGGCACAATATTATATTTTCTAATAACGGAAGAAGATCCTTGCGAATCATACGGCGGCGTAAAAATTGTACCCCTCTCCGTCTTCGTGAATGGAAGCTGCGGCGAGTCCGAAAAACTTATCCCTGCCGATATCCGACAAACCCGGGTTGAGGGAGTTACTTTCAAGATCCCGGTTGACAAAAATGATTCGCGTAAAGGTAATATCACGGTTGAATATACCGTCGAAAGCAATTTGGATTCCACAGAGGTGATATTCGAATATCTTCCCTACACGGTAGAAATATTTGAGTCTTCATTTATTTTTGGGAAGGATGAAAATATGAACATTTCGGTGAAAGAGACGGCTAGATTCGATCGCGTATACGAGTACGATTCAAAAGAAGCTACATATTGTGGGTTTTATATAATTGGAAATTGTACGACCTTTTGCTTCGATGTTCAAACACTTACGCGAAGAGAGCAAAAGGGAGAAGAGGTTTTACCTATTCGGCTGACGTCCGTTGGCGAGAACGACGACGACGACGACATCGCGACTACCGAGGTTGAAGGAATTATCGATTCACCGTCGAAAAAAAACGAAAATAAGCCCGCCACGACGACCGAGAAGGCCTATAGGGAACAGACAGATGCCTCGAGTACCTTCGTTTCGTTCGATGAAAATGATCTGACGTCTACAACGCGCGATAGAATAAAAAATGAAGAAGATTACGATCACGGTGACGACGGTTTTACGACCCAGAGAAGAATCGGTTTTACGCCGGAAGAAAAGCTCCTCACACATACGCAGGAGAAGACCCGAGGAGGTAACTCCGATACCCGGAGCTCCTTAATATTCAACAAACGGCATTTAACATCTAAGATAGGTAATGAAGACGGTTCGTTCGAAGGAAAGTGTAACAGAATAATTGTAATAGCTGCAGTTACTCTCGTGATCGGATGTCTTTTAGGAATGTCGTTGCCGTGTTGGTTTAAGATGAAAAGAAGAAGTAAAGAAAACGAGTTCGACCAGCTACCAAAATTAATCAAGATTACGAGCTCGGCTGAAGCTGAAAATGAACGTTTAGTTTAAAATTTATTTTTCATTATTATGTTTAACGATGGATATATAAAGAAATGTTTTGTGATAATAAAATGTTTATTTATTTTATGATGAGGTCTTTTTTTATTCTACAATTTTTAATTTTAATTTAGTATTATATTATTGTCATACCTATTAAAACGTCATATATTGTCGTTTTCCGGGAACTAACATAGGTCGAAGGTCTAAGTTGGAATTACGAAGAAATATATCAACCTAAAAAAAATTTGAAAATTTTTTTCTTTTGCGATATAAAAGAACTAACGTTAGAGTTTCTGCCTTAACGACGAAATTTAGTTACCTCCAAAAATTATTTAGCTTAGAAATTTGAATTTAAGGTGACTAAACTAAAAAATCTTAAGGGTCCCCTCTTACGCTTCGATCTTTGCACGAAATAACGTTACTTTTTCCTTCTCGGAAGATGGTGCAAAATAAATTTTTCGTTCCTTAAGCGAGTTTTTTTTCGAGGGAAGCCAAAAAAAATAATTACATAATCAAAGTCTATAAAGAATTGATATTAAAGATAAAGAATTGATTAAATCGATCGGTATTTTATTTTATCGAATATTTAATAATAATGTTTTTAAAAAATAACAATTTATTTTTAAATGAGTGTGTAATAAAAAAATATCGTATACGTATATAATCACGAAGATCCAGCCGATTACGCATATCTGAAGATCACGCCGCGGAAAAAGGAATCATCAGCGCTTAAACCGACCAACTGACCCCAGAATGGAAAAGTTAACCGAGCCGAATACGGACGATATGAAATCGTTGAGCAAAATCGAGGATAACCTCAGCAAACAATGCAACGAAGCCGTGCTTAATCTTAGCGAGAAATACGACGATGGCGTGAAAAATCTTATCCGAAAATACGAAGAGGGAGTGAAGAGTCTTGGCGAAAACTACGGTGAAAGCATGAAAAATATGTCGCGAACAATGGGGAAGCTCGAGAAAAAAATGGAAAAAGTCGATCTTATCAAAGACGATATCGAAAACATTAAGCGAATGCAATTGGAGAAGAGCTCTAGTCGATCGATGATAAAATGGAACGACGAAATTACTCGCATAATGATAACTTTTAATTTTTTTGCCCTTATATTTATACTGTGCATGCTTTATAAACATATATAGATAAAGTTTTTATAAATAAATGCTTACAATAAATGAGATTGGAGGTTTTTAATTTCCCGCAGTGACTCGTACTCACATTTGGAACCGTTATTATTATTATTTTATACTTTACCATAACTTCCAAATCTAAATTAGAAAAAACTACACTCGAGACTCTCGGAACATTCTCGGATGGGTTATAAAAATAATTTCTCAGTCAGCCCGATGTACGTTTTATTTCATCGAATATTATTTCGAGAGTTCGAGCAAAAATGAAAATAAATTAAAGTTAAAGGCATTAACGAGACCTTTTTTTATTTATTGCGCGCACTCGTTTCAAATAAGTTTTTTTTAATAATAATCTTCTTAATGATTTAATGTGACGATGAAAAAATTATCGACTTGAAAACGCTAGATGCGCCGTTACATATTTTATTTTTTATATTCTGAAAACTAGCGAAGGGCATTTCTCTTTCTTTCTCCGCTGCGCAAATATTAGCGAGTTTAGCTCCGGTGGACTCTGCATCGAGAGTATCGTTTATATATTTTCTCCTCCTTCTATTAATCGATCGAATTCTCGATCTTATCGCGCTTTTTATTCTGTTTACGGCCCTACTCTCAGTTTTCGCGAATGAAGACCTCGCCGTGTAAAATTCGATTACTTTATCGCCTAACTTTTCTCTGATGAAACGGCCGATATGCGTTCGTCTCCGTGATCGATTTCGTCTCGGAATACACTAAACAAATAATTTCTCTCGGCGTCGTTGAAATATCTCTTCCGCCGACATTTTTGCCCGCGTCTCAACTTCCTAAATTCTTCAAGGAGTGCGTCGTGATCCAGAGGAGCAGAAGCGATGACGGCGGGGGCGGCAGAGGCGCGGTCCTCCATCGGAGTGAATGTTTTTAATTAATAATAATAATAGAAGAAAATGGTAGAAGATTATTCGGTCGCCGAATAGCTGGCTTCGAAACGTATTTTTTTCTATAGAAAAAAAATGGAAAATCTGACTGAGATTTATTACTATTATTTTATGTTTACTATTAGTTTTAATTTTATGTTATTGAAATTTTATTTTTTACTATTAAAAATCAACAACACACAAAGACTTGGTATTTTTATTACGATTAATTATAACACCGATATTAATTTTTCCCGTACGCCATTTTGCACATTATTTTCATTTCCGATGAAGGTGTCGTTTATTGTTCATTAAAAGGAGAAACATTTTCTATATTGTCGACCTGATATAAGGATAAAATAAAAAAAACAACGATTTTCGGAAAAAAGAAAATTTATTTCGTTAACATAAAAAGCTTGCATTTTTCCAAAAGACACCAGATTGAAATAATGTTAGTCCTATAAAAAAGGGATAGTTTTGACGATATTTTTACACCAAAAAACATATTCACGTTTTTCTCTTCTTATAGATGAAACAAGCAACCATCACCGCGATTATTAAAAGCAGTATCAGCGCGACGACAAAACCCACCACTATCTGCATATTCAAATCCATGTTTCTAAAATAGTTGTCGACATTCTTGAAAAAATTATTAATTTCCTCAAAATTCGTCGAATTCTTCAATGCTCCGGATTTACCATCTCGCTCCAAATCCGTGTCTTCGCCATTCGAAGACGGCGGTAGGCTGCAACATATAACGAAAAAACTGAAGAAGGCTATTGTTCTAGCTGTTGGCATCGTAGTGGTTTTTATTATCTCTGATATATCGCTCTTAATAAAAACTCGTCCGATGAAGAAAATGGTTTTTGATTGACTAAAATTATTAGTATTTATTATAATTACTATTATTATAATTATTATCGATGATTAAAGTTAAATTTTCTTTTGAATTCATTTTTGATTTTTTAAATATAACGTTATAATAATATTCTTCATCTTCCCCGTTATCTAAAAATTTAAAAGCCCCTAAGTGAGTGTGTGCGAAAAAAAAACAAAAAACTTACGGGCTATAATTGCAATTACTATTACGTCGCCATCGACCTTAACGCTTCTATGAATCTCGGAATAAGGGTATCGATTTCGTCGACGGGCTCGCTTTTCGCGTATTTAACGGTCGCGTAGCACACGGACCTTTCGAATTCTGCTGATATTTTCTCACGCACGAGCGCGTAAACCTGATCGTACGACATTACGTCATCCGTCGTCGATTGGCTATTTCCTTTATAAAAAAGTTCGTAAGCGTTTTTCATTCCGTAATACGCGTCGACGAATAAACTGTTGGAGTCAAAAATATTTCCAACGTCGCGTTCTGTTAAATTTAAGTGCCTCACGGCCAAATTTTTGAGGTCGATCAGCGTGAAGTCGCCGATTCGCTCGACGTCTTTGAAACTGAGCAGCCACTTTTCGTTGAGTTGAACAAAATTGTCGAGATCGACGCGGGGCATGCGCGCACCGCAATAGGCTTTCAAAACTTCCTCGTCGGTCTCCGAGTCTCCTTCGTCTCGATAATGGTGATAACATTTTTTTTCTTTGGCGAATTGTTTCGCTAAAGTTTCTCCTAGCCTGCGGCAACATTTCTTGAATCCGGCGATGCTGTCGGTCGGCGTGCCAGCAACAGTAGCACCATCAGCAGCAGCAGCAGCAGCAGCAGCAGCAGCAGCAGCATCGTCGAAGGGTAACGGCGCTTGTTTCGTGAAGAGGAATAACAACATGTTTCGGTAATCGATTCGATTTCGGTAGTTTGGGGATCGATTCTAAAATAAACGAATTCATCTAACGTAGAAATCCTCTGACGCCTTTCATCGAAACAGGAGGAGGAAGAGGAGGGTTGTTCGTCGTCGTCGTCTTCGTCAACGATCGGTCGTAAATATCCACATTGATTGAACTCGATATAGTCGTTCTCGTCGCCCCTTAATCGATGATAATAATATAATTTTGAATCGACGACGCCTTCGCTGCCGCTGATGGCCGTAAAAAATATGGCTGACGCGAATTGGACGACCGAGTGGACTTCGCCCACGCCGTCGTCCGATTCGTCTTCTCGAAGATCGACCTCGTAGAAATAGAGTTTCAGCGAAGCCATGTCTAATCGTTTTGGAGCTTGACCAGATTTTCACTAAGCCGGTACGTTGCTCACTCGAGTATCGGACGGGCGCGAATAAAATGGAGACTCAACGCGGCATTTTTTATGATTATTTGACGATATATTAATTAATGCGCGAATTAAAAAAAATATTTTTCAATTTTATTAAAAAAATTTGTTAATATTTATCATCGATGTTCTATATTTTTATAGTTATTTCGTGCTTTCGCTTCGCGCGAGATTCGTATATTTACCGAAAAATAATATTTTAATTTTTTTTAAATTAGTGACCCTAAAAAATAATCTAATAAAGAAAATGGTATTTTATGGGATACTAAATTAAAAAAAGAATAATTGCATTTAAAAAAATAAATAAATTAAAATTAATATTTTTTCGGTAAATATACAAATCTCGCTCGAAGCGAAAGCACGAAATAACGTTACTTTTTACTTCTTGGGAGATGGTGCAAAATAAATTTTTCGTTACTTAAGCGTTTTTTTCCAAGGGATGTGAAATTTTAGATTTTCGCACTTTGACCTTCGACTTATATCAGTTCCCTTCGGAAGTCATATAGTGACGCCATTAGGGGACTGGTATAAGTCGAAAGTCTAAGTGCAAATTCCGAAAAATAATTTCGACCTAAAAATTTTTTGTGAATTATTTTCTTTGAGATTTTTTAGATTTTAGCACTTAGACCTTCGACTTATAATTAGACCTTCGACTTATATCAGTTACCTTCAAAACGTCATTATATCGGGTTGAAGCGATAGTTTATGCCTAAAAGGTGTCGCCCGATCACGTTTGGTCGTTTTTAGGTTCCCTACAAAACGTCACTATAATATAGTGTCGCCTTACGGGAATCGCAAAAGCGGCTGAACGCTTTCAAATACCATTTTCTTAAGCTTAAACTATCGTTAAACCGATTATGACGTCATATAGTGAGGCCGCTTAGGGAACTAGTATAAGTCGAAGGTCTAAGCGCAAATTCCGAAAAATAATTTCGAGTTAAAAAATTTTTGTGTATTATTTTCTTTGAGAAATTATATATTTTAGCACTTAAGCCTTCGACTTATACTTAAACCTTCGACTTGTATCAGTTCCCTTCTAAACGTCCCTATATCTGGTTCAACGATGGTTTATCAACCTAAAAAGCGTCACCAGATCACGTTAGGTCGTTTTTCGGTTCCCTTCGAAAAGTCACTATAATATAGTGTCGCCTTACGGGAATCGAAGAAGTTGCTGAACGCTTTCAAATACCAGTTACCTAAGCTAAAACTATCGTCAATCCGATTATGACGTCATATAGTGACGCCTGATCGGGAACTGATATAAGTCGAAGGTCTAAATGCAAATTCCGAAAAATAATTTGGACTTAAAAATTTTTGTGTATTATTTTCTTTGAGAAATTTTAGATTTTAGCACTTAGACCTTCGACTTATACTTAGACTTCGACTTATATCAGTTACCTTCGAAACATCACTATATCGGGTTGAAGCGATAGTTTATACCTAAAAGGTGTCGCCCGATCCCGTTAGGTCGTTTTTGGATTATAAAAAATGAAATAAATGAAACCAGTAAAAAAAGGAAAACTTTATTATTATTTTTTAAAGAAAAATCATATTATTCACTTATTCACAATAATCAGCGTAACTACTAATGTTTGTTTCAATACGCTAAAAAATAAAAATAATAAAAATATGGCATATAATTATATCTCAGCATATATTTTAATAAAATGGAGTAAACATTATCATTAACTTTTACAAGACACGAAATTATCCTAAATAGGAAGAATGTTTTCAAAAAATAAATAAAGTAAAAAGAAGAGAAAAGCATCGAAATAGCGAGCGCTTAACAGATAGGCGAAGAGTTCCGTACCGGTTCTTTCTTATTATTAACTAGACTCTTAAAGAACTCGACGGCATTATTATTTACGATATTTTTCAAATCCCTTTCGATAACCGATGAAACTCTTTCGAAAACCTGTTCGAACCTAATTACATCTTCTCCTCCTTCTAATGTTTCCCGCGGATAAAATTCATCGATTTTTAAGCTGCTGTAAAGGTATCTGAACAACGTTCTGATATCAAATATGCCGTATACTTCTGCTTTAGGTAGTCCCAGTTCCCTCTCGACGATGAGCATCAGATCCCTCAGAGTAAAGTCGCCGATATCCTCTTCGTTTTTAACGTCGAATAATAATTCTTCATTCAGATCGATAAAATCCTCAAAGTCGTATTCAAACGTTTCGCAGTACTCTTTAAGAATGTCGATCGTAACCACCGATTTACTTTTATTTTCGTAGACAAGATAATAATCGAAATCCTTTCGGAAATACTCCACGGTTCTTTCAGCTAGGGCGTAATTGTACTTCAATAATTTCTGACTGAGCGGAATGTTTCCCCTTTTTCCTCCTCCGAGCGTGAAGAAGTACACTCGCGCGTATTTCGAGTCTCGTTCGCGAACTACTTTTGAAACTCCGCGGTCGGCAAATTCTTGGACTAGCCGGTTTATGAGTTCGATTTTTCTAGGCTCCCGCAGCTCGTCGCGAAGAAAAATAATAAAAAAGAGCGGAATAACCAGGTTTTCCATCCGCGATATAAAATCTTCTCCTCGGAAGCGCTCCTTTTCTTTCAGCAATGGGGCCGAGAGAATTTCTTTCACACGCTCTTTCCATTGCGGTTGATCCGAGTGGGCACCGGCGGTAGCGTTAATACAATTCAGAATCCTTCGCGCGCATTTTGTTAAGGGTTGCAATTTCATAAATAGGGGCCAAACGCTCCACAACCCGGCTAAGTGGATGTACGGATACTTGACTCTGGAATTCCTCAGAACGCTGTAGGAGCAGAGCGATGTGAAGAATTCGGTCTGGATAAGCGGCTTAAGAATATCTATCACTTCGGGCGTGAACACCGGAACGACGGCGTTAAACTGGAGACCTTTTTCGAGTTCAATGCTGGAATCTTCATCGCCGTCGTCGTCGTTATTGAGTTTGGAATCTAACATCGTACGATTTACGAATGGGTAGGTATCACCTTTTCCGCACAGCTTTACTCGCATCTTCCAAATGGATTCTTGAAATCTTCCGTCGACGAAGATCGGAACTCCGATTAAAGGAAAATTTTTGAAGATGCATATTTTTTCGGTTTCTAGCATATTGTGTAAAAAGGGGTCGAGAAGATATTTAAGCGTAGAACGAAATGTAAAGAGGCACCGATTTTCCGAAATTTGTCTCTCGGGAATTTCGCGCACCCTATGAGCTATAGATTTCCAGGCTTCGTCGAATTCTCGCCTGATGTTTTCGCTAAATTCCCCTTCTTCTATCGATCCGTAGCACGAATTCCAATTCGAATCGTCTTTCGAAGGCAGTAGGAAATCCGCGAATGTCGTCTTTTTTTTCTCACCTTCTATATTGTTGCTCCCGAATATTTCCGAAACCGACCAAATGCGCTTCTTGCATTCATACTGCCTTTTTCGCAAATGAAATTCATAAATATCTCCCTCGACGAGCGTCTTTCTTATAACTGGCGCTCTGAGCAAAGAGCCCAATTCTTTCATTTCGACGTCGACGACTCCTTTGACAACGATATTCATAACGTGTACGCTTTGTACCATTTTCTGCATCTCGTAGCGCATCGCCTTCGTTCCCAGACGGTATCGAAATCGTTCTTTGGCGTGGAAAGACCATCGTTCGAACATTTTGCGAAGGATATCCAAATCCACGTATTTCCCTTTTCTGACGAAACGCGGGCTTAAATCGTAATTCTCTTGCTGTTGTTGCGCTGCTCCCGATTTAAACGCCGCCGTCATCGTCAGAGACGATTCGAGAGTTTCCGGGTCCGACTGAAAGTATAAATATTCGTCTAACGATGAAATGGCGCTGCACTTTTCTTCTATCGGCAATGGCGTGTTGTATATAGGATCGTCGAATATCGGCCGTAGATATCCGGAGGGTTGAAATGTTACGGATTCGAGTCTATTCTCTATGATTCGCTCATCCACGATAGATATCTCGGAAGCGAACTCGACCACTGAATGAATTTTTCTATCTCCTAGGTCAACTTCGTAAATGTTGAGGGTTACCACGTTCGCCATGACGATTCTTTATCTTCGTTTGTGATAATAAATGAATGTTTATTCAATCGTGGTCGATAAGAGCAATGCTGCACACGAACAGCCGCGCGCTTTTTATACATATCGAAAATCGATAATAATAATAATATATAAATATTTAAAAATGTTTTTTATTAAATAATTTAATTATAATTATTCACCTATCGATGAATAATTACAGAATCAACATGTGACGTCAGTCACGAATATGGAAAAAATATATAAAAATCCAATAATAAAATATCATCATTATCATCATTTGGTCACAATTGAGGCTCGAGTGAGAACGATTTTATATATAATACTATATTTTTTAAATAAAAAAATAATTTTTTGACGTGTAATTGTTTTATTTAAAGCGATGTTTTGCTATCCTTTCATCGCAGAACGGACCTAAAAATGAATCGAAAGCATAACAAGAGAGAAAATAGTTTTTGGTCATTAGTCGTCTCTGAAATTTCAAAAAAATATAGTATTATATATAAAATCGTTCTCACTCGAGCCTCAATTGTGACCAAATGATGATAATGATGATATTTTATTATTGGATTTTTATATATTTTTTCCATATTCGTGACTGACGTCACATGTTGATTCTGTAATTATTCATCGATAGGTGAATAATTATAATTAAATTATTTAATAAAAAACATTTTTAAATATTTATATATTATTATTATTATCGATTTTCGATATGTATAAAAAGCGCGCGGCTGTTCGTGTGCAGCATTGCTCTTATCGACCACGATTGAATAAACATTCATTTATTATCACAAACGAAGATAAAGAATCGTCATGGCGAACGTGGTAACCCTCAACATTTACGAAGTTGACCTAGGAGATAGAAAAATTCATTCAGTGGTCGAGTTCGCTTCCGAGATATCTATCGTGGATGAGCGAATCATAGAGAATAGACTCGAATCCGTAACATTTCAACCCTCCGGATATCTACGGCCGATATTCGACGATCCTATATACAACACGCCATTGCCGATAGAAGAAAAGTGCAGCGCCATTTCATCGTTAGACGAATATTTATACTTTCAGTCGGAACCGGAAACTCTCGAATCGTCTCTGACGATGACGGCGGCGTTTAAATCGGGAGCAGCGCAACAACAGCAAGAGAATTACGATTTAAGCCCGCGTTTCGTCAGAAAAGGGAAATACGTGGATTTGGATATCCTTCGCAAAATGTTCGAACGATGGTCTTTCCACGCCAAAGAACGATTTCGATACCGTCTGGGAACGAAGGCGATGCGCTACGAGATGCAGAAAATGGTACAAAGCGTACACGTTATGAATATCGTTGTCAAAGGAGTCGTCGACGTCGAAATGAAAGAATTGGGCTCTTTGCTCAGAGCGCCAGTTATAAGAAAGACGCTCGTCGAGGGAGATATTTATGAATTTCATTTGCGAAAAAGGCAGTATGAATGCAAGAAGCGCATTTGGTCGGTTTCGGAAATATTCGGGAGCAACAATATAGAAGGTGAGAAAAAAAAGACGACATTCGCGGATTTCCTACTGCCTTCGAAAGACGATTCAAATTGGAATTCGTGCTACGGATCGATAGAAGAAGGGGAATTTAGCGAAAACATCAGGCGAGAATTCGACGAAGCCTGGAAATCTATAGCTCATAGGGTGCCCGAAATTCCCGAGAGACAAATTTCGGAAAATCGGTGCCTCTTTACATTTCGTTCTACGCTTAAATATCTTCTCGACCCCTTTTTACACAATATGCTAGAAACCGAAAAAATATGCATCTTCAAAAATTTTCCTTTAATCGGAGTTCCGATCTTCGTCGACGGAAGATTTCAAGAATCCATTTGGAAGATGCGAGTAAAGCTGTGCGGAAAAGGTGATACCTACCCATTCGTAAATCGTACGATGTTAGATTCCAAACTCAATAACGACGACGACGGCGATGAAGATTCCAGCATTGAACTCGAAAAAGGTCTCCAGTTTAACGCCGTCGTTCCGGTGTTCACGCCCGAAGTGATAGATATTCTTAAGCCGCTTATCCAGACCGAATTCTTCACATCGCTCTGCTCCTACAGCGTTCTGAGGAATTCCAGAGTCAAGTATCCGTACATCCACTTAGCCGGGTTGTGGAGCGTTTGGCCCCTATTTATGAAATTGCAACCCTTAACAAAATGCGCGCGAAGGATTCTGAATTGTATTAACGCTACCGCCGGTGCCCACTCGGATCAACCGCAATGGAAAGAGCGTGTGAAAGAAATTCTCTCGGCCCCATTGCTGAAAGAAAAGGAGCGCTTCCGAGGAGAAGATTTTATATCGCGGATGGAAAACCTGGTTATTCCGCTCTTTTTTATTATTTTTCTTCGCGACGAGCTGCGGGAGCCTAGAAAAATCGAACTCATAAACCGGCTAGTCCAAGAATTTGCCGACCGCGGAGTTTCAAAAGTAGTTCGCGAACGAGACTCGAAATACGCGCGAGTGTACTTCTTCACGCTCGGAGGAGGAAAAAGGGGAAACATTCCGCTCAGTCAGAAATTATTGAAGTACAATTACGCCCTAGCTGAAAGAACCGTGGAGTATTTCCGAAAGGATTTCGATTATTATCTTGTCTACGAAAATAAAAGTAAATCGGTGGTTACGATCGACATTCTTAAAGAGTACTGCGAAACGTTTGAATACGACTTTGAGGATTTTATCGATCTGAATGAAGAATTATTATTCGACGTTAAAAACGAAGAGGATATCGGCGACTTTACTCTGAGGGATCTGATGCTCATCGTCGAGAGGGAACTGGGACTACCTAAAGCAGAAGTATACGGCATATTTGATATCAGAACGTTGTTCAGATACCTTTACAGCAGCTTAAAAATCGATGAATTTTATCCGCGGGAAACATTAGAAGGAGGAGAAGATGTAATTAGGTTCGAACAGGTTTTCGAAAGAGTTTCATCGGTTATCGAAAGGGATTTGAAAAATATCGTAAATAATAATGCCGTCGAGTTCTTTAAGAGTCTAGTTAATAATAAGAAAGAACCGGTACGGAACTCTTCGCCTATCTGTTAAGCGCTCGCTATTTCGATGCTTTTCTCTTCTTTTTACTTTATTTATTTTTTGAAAACATTCTTCCTATTTAGGATAATTTCGTGTCTTGTAAAAGTTAATGATAATGTTTACTCCATTTTATTAAAATATATGCTGAGATATAATTATATGCCATATTTTTATTATTTTTATTTTTTAGCGTATTGAAACAAACATTAGTAGTTACGCTGATTATTGTGAATAAGTGAATAATATGATTTTTCTTTAAAAAATAATAATAAAGTTTTCCTTTTTTTACTGGTTTCATTTATTTCATTTTTTATAATCCAAAAACGACCTAACGGGATCGGGCGACACCTTTTAGGTATAAACTATCGCTTCAACCCGATATAGTGATGTTTCGAAGGTAACTGATATAAGTCGAAGGTCTAAGTATAAGTCGAAGGTCTAAGTGCTAAAATCTTAAAATCTCAAAGAAAAATAATACACAAAAATTTTTTAAGTCGAAATTATTTTCGGAATTTGCATTAGACCTTTCGACTTATATTCAGTTTCCCGATCAGCGTCCACTATAGAAGGTCATAATCGGATTGACGATAGTTTTAGCTTAGTAACTGGTATTTGAAAGCGTTCAGCAACTTCTTCGATTCCCGTAAGGCGACACTATATTATAGTGACGTTTCGAAGGGAACCGAAAAACGACCTAACGTGATCGGGTGACGCTTTTTAGGGTATAAACCATCGTTGAACCAGATATAGTGTGACGTTTCGAAGGGAACTGACATAAGCCGAAGGTCTAAGTATAAGTCGAAGGTCTAAGTGCTAAGTCGAAGGTCTAAGTGCTAAAAGAAAATAATACACAAAAATTTTTTAACTCGAAATTATTTTCGGAATTTGCGCTTAGACCCTTCGACTTATACTAGTTCCCTAAGCGGCCTCACTATGACGTCATAATCGGTTTAACGATAGTTTAAGCTTAAGAAAATGGTATTGAAAGCGTTCAGCCGCTTTTGCGATTCCCGTAAGGCGACACTATATTATAGAGACGTTTCGAAGGGAACTCAAAAACGACCAAACGTGATCGGGGCCGACACCTTTTAGGCATTAAACTATCCGCTTCAACCCGATATAATGACGTTTTGAAGGGAACTGATATAAGTCGAAGGTCTAAGAATAAGTCGAAGGTCTAAGTGCTAAAATCTAAAATTTCTCAAAGAAAATAATACACAAAATTTTTTTTAAGTCCAAATTATTTTTCGGAATTTGCACTTAGACCTTCGACTTATACCAGTCCCCTAATGGCGTCACTATATGACTTCCGAAGGGAACTGATATAAGTCGAAGGTCAAAGTGCGAAAATCTAAAATTTCACATCCCTTGGAAAAAAACGCTTAAGTAACGAAAAATTTATTTTGCACCATCTCCCAAGAAGTAAAAAGTAACGTTATTTCGTGCTTTCGCTTCGAGCGAGATTTGTATATTTACCGAAAAAATATTAATTTTAATTTATTTATTTTTTTAAATGCAATTATTCTTTTTTTAATTTAGTATCCCATAAAATACCATTTTCTTTATTAGATTATTTTTTAGGGTCACTAATTTAAAAAAAATTAAAATATTATTTTTCGGTAAATATACGAATCTCGCGCGAAGCGAAAGCACGAAATAACTATAAAAATATAGAACATCGATGATAAATATTAACAAATTTTTTTAATAAAATTGAAAAATATTTTTTTTAATTCGCGCATTAATTAATATATCGTCAAATAATCATAAAAAATGCCGCGTTGAGTCTCCATTTTATTCGCGCCCGTCCGATACTCGAGTGAGCAACGTACCGGCTTAGTGAAAATCTGGTCAAGCTCCAAAACGATTAGACATGGCTTCGCTGAAACTCTATTTCTACGAGGTCGATCTTCGAGAAGACGAATCGGACGACGGCGTGGGCGAAGTCCACTCGGTCGTCCAATTCGCGTCAGCCATATTTTTTACGGCCATCAGCGGCAGCGAAGGCGTCGTCGATTCAAAATTATATTATTATCATCGATTAAGGGGCGACGAGAACGACTATATCGAGTTCAATCAATGTGGATATTTACGACCGATCGTTGACGAAGACGACGACGACGAACAACCCTCCTCTTCCTCCTCCTGTTTCGATGAAAGGCGTCAGAGGATTTCTACGTTAGATGAATTCGTTTATTTTAGAATCGATCCCCAAACTACCGAAATCGAATCGATTACCGAAACATGTTGTTATTCCTCTTCACGAAACAAGCGCCGTTACCCTTCGACGATGCTGCTGCTGCTGCTGCTGCTGCTGCTGCTGCTGCTGATGGTGCTACTGTTTCTGGCACGCCGACCGACAGCATCGCCGGATTCAAGAAATGTTGCCGCAGGCTAGGAGAAACTTTAGCGAAACAATTCGCCAAAGAAAAAAAATGTTATCACCATTATCGAGACGAAGGAGACTCGGAGACCGACGAGGAAGTTTTGAAAGCCTATTGCGGTGCGCGCATGCCCCGCGTCGATCTCGACAATTTTGTTCAACTCAACGAAAAGTGGCTGCTCAGTTTCAAAGACGTCGAGCGAATCGGCGACTTCACGCTGATCGACCTCAAAAATTTGGCCGTGAGGCACTTAAATTTAACAGAACGCGACGTTGGAAATATTTTTGACTCCAACAGTTTATTCGTCGACGCGTATTACGGAATGAAAAACGCTTACGAACTTTTTTATAAAGGAAATAGCCAATCGACGACGGATGACGTAATGTCGTACGATCAGGTTTACGCGCTCGTGCGTGAGAAAATATCAGCAGAATTCGAAAGGTCCGTGTGCTACGCGACCGTTAAATACGCGAAAAGCGAGCCCGTCGACGAAATCGATACCCTTATTCCGAGATTCATAGAAGCGTTAAGGTCGATGGCGACGTAATAGTAATTGCAATTATAGCCCGTAAGTTTTTTGTTTTTTTTTTCGCACACACTCACTTAGGGGCTTTTAAATTTTTAGATAACGGGGAAGATGAAGAATATTATTATAACGTTATATTTAAAAAATCAAAAATGAATTCAAAAGAAAATTTAACTTTAATCATCGATAATAATTATAATAATAGTAATTATAATAAATACTAATAATTTTAGTCAATCAAAAACCATTTTCTTCATCGGACGAGTTTTTATTAAGAGCGATATATCAGAGATAATAAAAACCACTACGATGCCAACAGCTAGAACAATAGCCTTCTTCAGTTTTTTCGTTATATGTTGCAGCCTACCGCCGTCTTCGAATGGCGAAGACACGGATTTGGAGCGAGATGGTAAATCCGGAGCATTGAAGAATTCGACGAATTTTGAGGAAATTAATAATTTTTTCAAGAATGTCGACAACTATTTTAGAAACATGGATTTGAATATGCAGATAGTGGTGGGTTTTGTCGTCGCGCTGATACTGCTTTTAATAATCGCGGTGATGGTTGCTTGTTTCATCTATAAGAAGAGAAAAACGTGAATATGTTTTTTGGTGTAAAAATATCGTCAAAACTATCCCTTTTTTATAGGACTAACATTATTTCAATCTGGTGTCTTTTGGAAAAATGCAAGCTTTTTATGTTAACGAAATAAATTTTCTTTTTTCCGAAAATCGTTGTTTTTTTTATTTTATCCTTATATCAGGTCGACAATATAGAAAATGTTTCTCCTTTTAATGAACAATAAACGACACCTTCATCGGAAATGAAAATAATGTGCAAAATGGCGTACGGGAAAAATTAATATCGGTGTTATAATTAATCGTAATAAAAATACCAAGTCTTTGTGTGTTGTTGATTTTTAATAGTAAAAAATAAAATTTCAATAACATAAAATTAAAACTAATAGTAAACATAAAATAATAGTAATAAATCTCAGTCAGATTTTCCATTTTTTTTCTATAGAAAAAAATACGTTTCGAAGCCAGCTATTCGGCGACCGAATAATCTTCTACCATTTTCTTCTATTATTATTATTAATTAAAAACATTCACTCCGATGAAGGACCGCGCCTCTGCCGCCCCCGCCGTCATCGCTTCTGCTCCTCTGGATCACGACGCACTCCTTGAAGAATTTAGGAAGTTGAGACGCGGGCAAAAATGTCGGCGGAAGAGATATTTCAACGACGCCGAGAGAAATTATTTGTTTAGTGTATTCCGAGACGAAATCGATCACGGAGACGAACGCATATCGGCCCGTTTCATCAGAGAAAAGTTAGGCGATAAAGTAATCGAATTTTACACGGCGAGGTCTTCATTCGCGAAAACTGAGAGTAGGGCCGTAAACAGAATAAAAAGCGCGATAAGATCGAGAATTCGATCGATTAATAGAAGGAGGAGAAAATATATAAACGATACTCTCGATGCAGAGTCCACCGGAGCTAAACTCGCTAATATTTGCGCAGCGGAGAAAGAAAGAGAAATGCCCTTCGCTAGTTTTCAGAATATAAAAAATAAAATATGTAACGGCGCATCTAGCGTTTTCAAGTCGATAATTTTTTCATCGTCACATTAAATCATTAAGAAGATTATTATTAAAAAAAAAACTTATTTGAAACGAGTGCGCGCAATAAATAAAAAAAGGTCTCGTTAATGCCTTTAACTTTAATTTATTTTCATTTTTGCTCGAACTCTCGAAATAATATTCGATGAAATAAAACGTACATCGGGCTGAATGAGAAATTATTTTTATAACCCATCCGAGAATGTTCCGAGAGTCTCGAGTGTAGTTTTTTCTAATTTAGATTTGGAAGTTATGGTAAAGTATAAAATAATAATAATAACGGTTCCAAATGTGAGTACGAGTCACTGCGGGAAATTAAAAACCTCCAATCTCATTTATTGTAAGCATTTATTTATAAAAACTTTATCTATATATGTTTATAAAGCATGCACAGTATAAATATAAGGGCAAAAAAATTAAAAGTTATCATTATGCGAGTAATTTCGTCGTTCCATTTTATCATCGATCGACTAGAGCTCTTCTCCAATTGCATTCGCTTAATGTTTTCGATATCGTCTTTGATAAGATCGACTTTTTCCATTTTTTTCTCGAGCTTCCCCATTGTTCGCGACATATTTTTCATGCTTTCACCGTAGTTTTCGCCAAGACTCTTCACTCCCTCTTCGTATTTTCGGATAAGATTTTTCACGCCATCGTCGTATTTCTCGCTAAGATTAAGCACGGCTTCGTTGCATTGTTTGCTGAGGTTATCCTCGATTTTGCTCAACGATTTCATATCGTCCGTATTCGGCTCGGTTAACTTTTCCATTCTGGGGTCAGTTGGTCGGTTTAAGCGCTGATGATTCCTTTTTCCGCGGCGTGATCTTCAGATATGCGTAATCGGCTGGATCTTCGTGATTATATACGTATACGATATTTTTTTATTACACACTCATTTAAAAATAAATTGTTATTTTTTAAAAACATTATTATTAAATATTCGATAAAATAAAATACCGATCGATTTAATCAATTCTTTATCTTTAATATCAATTCTTTATAGACTTTGATTATGTAATTATTTTTTTTGGCTTCCCTCGAAAAAAAACTCGCTTAAGGAACGAAAAATTTATTTTGCACCATCTTCCGAGAAGGAAAAAGTAACGTTATTTCGTGCAAAGATCGAAGCGTAAGAGGGGACCCTTAAGATTTTTTAGTTTAGTCACCTTAAATTCAAATTTCTAAGCTAAATAATTTTTGGAGGTAACTAAATTTCGTCGTTAAGGCAGAAACTCTAACGTTAGTTCTTTTATATCGCAAAAGAAAAAAAATTTAAATTTTTTTTTAGGTAGATATATTTCTTCGTAATTCCAACTTAGACCTTCGACCTATGTTAGTTCCCGGAAAACGACAATATATGACGTTTTAATAGGTATGACAATAATATAATACTAAATTAAAATTAAAAATTGTAGAATAAAAAAAAGACTTCATCATAAAATAAATAAACATTTTATTATCACAAAACATTTCTTTATGTATCCATCGTTAAACATAATAATGAAAAATAAATTTTAAACTAAACGTTCATTTTCAGCTTCAGCCGAGCTCGTAATCTTGATTAATTTTGGTAGCTGGTCGAACTCGTTTTCTTTACTTCTTCTTTTCATCTTAAACCAACACGGCAACGACATTCCTAAAAGACATCCGATCACGAGAGTAACTGCAGCTATTACAATTATTCTGTTACACTTTCCTTCGCACGAACCGTCTTCATTACCTATCCTAGATGTTAAATGCCGTTTGTTGAATATTAAGGAGCTCCGGGTATCGGAGTTACCTCCTCGGGTCTTCTCCTGCGTATGTGTGAGGAGCTTTTCTTCCGGCGTAAAACCGATTCTTCTCTGGGTCGTAAAACCGTCGTCACCGTGATCGTAATCTTCTTCATTTTTTATTCTATCGCGCGTTGTAGACGTCAGATCATTTTCATCGAACGAAACGAAGGTACTCGAGGCATCTGTCTGTTCCCTATAGGCCTTCTCGGTCGTCGTGGCGGGCTTATTTTCGTTTTTTTTCGACGGTGAATCGATAATTCCTTCAACCTCGGTAGTCGCGATGTCGTCGTCGTCGTCGTTCTCGCCAACGGACGTCAGCCGAATAGGTAAAACCTCTTCTCCCTTTTGCTCTCTTCGCGTAAGTGCTTGAACATCGAAGCAAAAGGTCGTACAATTTCCAATTATATAAAACCCACAATATGTAGCTTCTTTTGAATCGTACTCGTATACGCGATCGAATCTAGCCGTCTCTTTCACCGAAATGTTCATATTTTCATCCTTCCCAAAAATAAATGAAGACTCAAATATTTCTACCGTGTAGGGAAGATATTCGAATATCACCTCTGTGGAATCCAAATTGCTTTCGACGGTATATTCAACCGTGATATTACCTTTACGCGAATCATTTTTGTCAACCGGGATCTTGAAAGTAACTCCCTCAACCCGGGTTTGTCGGATATCGGCAGGGATAAGTTTTTCGGACTCGCCGCAGCTTCCATTCACGAAGACGGAGAGGGGTACAATTTTTACGCCGCCGTATGATTCGCAAGGATCTTCTTCCGTTATTAGAAAATATAATATTGTGCCGTGCGTGTCTTTGTCTTTGTGATGATAATACGATTTGTTAGCTTCTTTTAAATGAACGCATGTTGTCGTCGTGTCGTAGTATTCTTCAACACCCCCGTATTTCGTGACCTCAACGACGCTTGACAGATAAAATGGGAATGCCAAGAAGATAATGGTTTTGAATCCCATCGCTTTGCCGTAGTAGATGTGTCGCTAGAAACCTTTTGCCGGGCGTTTGTATTTAAACGCTTTGTCGATAATCGAATCGTTTATTCATTTTCCTTTTATTTTTTAAAATGATGAATTTAAATAATAAAAATTTATACCTAATATATATATAATATTTTTCATATCTAATTTTTTTTTTATTTCTATCTAATAAAATAAAATGATCGATCGAAAATTTCTTCTTTTGGATATAATAACCGAGATTTTTAATACCCAATTAATTCGTTATTAAAATGACTCGAAAATCTAAGAAAAAAGTTTGTGAAATTATTTTTCCAATTTTTTAAATGTGTTTGGGTATATAATAATTGTCCGTTTTATAGGCGATTCATCGTTAATCGAAAACAATGTTTTCTCTAATTAACTAATATTCGAATGATTTTAAAGAGAGAATGAGTAAAATAAAACATATATAATACGGTCTATTTTACTTATAAAATAAAGTACTTTATTATGATGATTTGGTATTAAAGAATTTATATTACAAAAAAAAATATTTAGGGTTGGACATTTTATCATTTTTACAAATGTATACGCATATATTACTATTTTTTTTAGTTTAATATTCTTTCTATTTTTTTTCTTCTTCTTCGTCCTCTTTTTTTTCTTCTAATGCACTATTCATTATGCATGCAACAGCTTTAAAAAGTTTGTTAATAAAATTATGAGAGTCAAAAGATGGAAAAATCAGGTAAAATGTTTTTGGTTTGGGATCTGGATATTTGTTTAAAAACTCAAAAAAGGAATCAGCAGTAAAAAACAAAATACCGCCTTGGAACCATAAATGTCTACCATAGATTGTATTTTTCCTTCGGATCCGGTATTTGTTGCTATCAGTTGATTTAAAATCATCTGGGAAACCGTGCACTCCTAAAAAGTCATATTGTTTTATATTCCATCGGATGATGGGATTTCCACATATATCGGTCATAGTTACAATAATTTTTTGGAAAAGTTGATCGATGGTTGCTTTGTGGTAAATATTATCGCATTCGGTATAGTGTTTTATAACTCTTTGTTCCATTTGTTCATTTAACATACGAAGATCAAAATTAAACTCTAGTCCTCTTTTCAAAAAACGAGTAATTTTCAAAAGATTATAAATTCTGCAAGGAGTAATGTCTTCGTAACCAAAGAGCACCACGACTTTTTCTAGATTTGGAGACACCTGACAAATATCATATAAAACACCAGAGAAAACCATCTTTAATTCTCCCAAATTTTTAAAAATTGCTTTATTTTCTTCAACTGATATCATTTTGTATTCATCGCTACTTTGCCGGAAAGCTGTGCTTGCGAAATTCTTTATTTTGATTTCCAAGTAAGTCAAGTTCGGAAAAACCTCGACGATTTTATCACTCAAATAGCCACATTTACAATCTCCACTATATCTCTCTATACCGTCGTATGATAATTTCAATACGTAAACATCAGGAAACTGCAAAGGAGAAAGAGTATCATCTAAATATCGGTCGCTTTGGAGGATGGCATTAAATTGACATATATTTCCTATGTTCAATTCCAAGGAACCATCTACCTTTTTAATACTCTTTCGCAATCGGCTTCTAAAGATTTCCGAATCCCAAGAATCAGTTATTTTTTTTGATAAGCGCTTGGGCCATGATATATCCGTATGTAAATGGCACTTTGTTCGACAACCCTGGATGGGTTGTGTCATTAAAAGACTCAACACCGCAGATAGTCCTTCGCCTGAGAGGCAGAACGGTATTTTCATCTCATTTCTTTCACAATCTTTGGTTAAAAATTCATCAAATTTAGTTTCACTGATTTTGCATTCGAATATTCTTCTGTTGTCGATTTCTACCGCCACAATTAAATTAGTTAATTTTTTGTTAGAACAATAGTTGTTGCATTCAGAAGGTGAGTCTATAAACCAATTATAGTCGTAATTGGGAAATATATCCTCTTCCGACGAAAAACAGAAAATCAATTCTAGTATTTCCACCTCGGTTTTTGCAGCCAATAGTTGTAAACTAGCCATTTCAACAACAGTTCTTTCGCGTCCATGGTTTAAGCGAACTCCAATTTTTTGTAAGTTAAATATTGATGAGATTCCCATAATTTCCTCTATGTTGTTATATTCCACAATTAATTCGTTTAACGAAGGGAGATTTTTGAAAGCGTTTCTATTGATAGAAGCATTCGCTATATCATTTGTAATATCAGCTTGGTTTCTTTCATGAGTCAGTCTGATTGTATTTCTTAAATTTATCCTTTGGCGACATGTGCATATTATTTTTAGAGAAACTAAATTTAGAAACAAGATAGAAATATTTTTCATAATTTCGAGAAAGTCGTCGTGGTCGAGAAGGCTAGTTGTCTTAATAATAATTTCTAATTTCAAGATACGAAATAAAGAATGGTGATGTTTTTCTTTCAGTAAGTTCGTTAATTTTATGAAGGTTTCATACCGGTCTAAATAAAAAATCAGATATCTTAAACTTTTGTATTCGGAACCCATTGTCCTAATAATTTCGACTGTTTTAGCAGCCGCGGAATCATCGTAGTTTAAGCTTTTCGTCGCGACCATATACTCGGTCAATGTCAGGGATATTGATTCGGTCGCCTTGTACGGATTTTTTATGGCGTTTTCTAGAAAGGCTAGAAATACCGTCGAGGTTTTATCCCCGTCGTCCGAATCCAATAGCGAAAAGAGCAGGTTGAAATTTAATTCTTTCAACCCATGTTTTTCAACAAAATAATTCATAATCAAATCGCAGCTCAGCGCGAATTTTATCGAATCAGAAACATTGTTGTATAAATCTAAGAAGGATAATGTTGCGAAAACTGCGTTGATCGCTAAATTTTGCAGGTTTTTCACGTTCTTCTTACTTCCCTTCTTCTCCATATCGAGTTATTCGTCGTCGAATTCGGGTGTAAAAAAAAGGATTAAGGAAACGCAGTAGTATTTTTTCAACGAAATCAATCGTAATACCAATGAATGTAAAACCCTTCTACGGTATAACCAAAGATTCCTTAAATCCACGGGCGCTGGTCGACTGGTTATTATTCAGGGAATGGACGTAGACTCACATTCGTGGAAATGCGATATAAACGACGTTTTTCAACAATGCCGCGTTACCTAATGATAAAATATATAATATTTTGAGACTCTTTTATAGGCGAGAAATAAAAATTAAATAATTAGAATTTTTTTATTTATTTTATTTTTTAAAAAACAAAATTTATTATTATTTTCAATTAAGCAAATATAATATAGATAAACAACGAGATCAAACATTCGCTCGCATCAGGGAACTCTGATGTTTATTTTATCATTTTTACAAATGAATACGATCATATTACTATTTAAGTTTAAAATTCTTTCTATTTTTTGCCTTCTTCTTCCTCCCCCTCTTTTCTTCTAATGCACTATTCATTATACGTCCAACAGCTTCAAAAAGTTTGTTAAGAAATACATGACAGTTAAAAGATGGAAAAAACAAGTAAAATGTTTTTGGTTTTGGATCTCGATATTTGTTTAAAAACTCAAAAAAGGAACAAGCGGTAACAAACAAAATACCGTCTTTGAACCATAAGTGTCTACCATAGATTGTAGTTTTCCTTTGGATCCGGTATTTGTTACCATCAGTTAATTCAAAATCATCTGGGAAACCGCGCACTCCTGAAAAGTCATATTGTATTATATTCCATCGGATGGTGGGATTTCCACAAATATCGGTTATAGTTATAATAAGTTTTTTGAAAAGTTGATCGATAGTTGCTATGTGGTCAAGATTATCGCATTCGGGATAGTATTTTATATTTTTTTGTTCCATTTGTTCATTTAACATACGAAGATCAAAATTAAATTCTAGTCCTCTTTTCAAAAAACGAGTAATTTTCAAAAGATTATAAATTCTGCAAGGAGTAATTTCTTCGTAACCGAAGAGCACCACGACTTTCTCTAGATTTGGAGACACCTGACAAATATCATATAAAACACCAGAGAAAACCATCTTTAATTCGCCCAAATTTTTAAAAATTGCTTTATTTTCTTCAACTGATATCATTTTGTACTCATCGCTACTTTGCCGGAAAGCTGTGCTTGCGAAATTCTTTATTTTGATTTCCAAGTAAGTCAAGTTCGGAAAAACCTCGACGATTTTATCACTCAAATAGCCACATTTACAATCTCGACTATATCTCTCTATACCGTCGTATGATAATTTCAATACGTAAACATCGGGAAAATGTAAAGGAGAAAGGGTATCATCTAAAGATCGGTCGTTTTGAAGGATGGCATTAAACTGACATATATTTCCTATGTTCAATTCCAAGGAACCATCTACGTTTTTAATACTCTTTCGCAATCGGCTTCTAAAGATTTCCGAATCCCAAGAATCAATTATTTTTTTTGATAGGCGCTTGGGCCATGATATACCCGTATGTAAATGGCACCTTGTTCGACGACCCTGGATGGGTAATGTCGTTAAAAGATCCAAAACTGCAGATAGTCCTTCGCATGAGAGGCAGAACGGTATTTTCATCTCATTTCTTTCATAATCTTCGGTTAAAAATTCATCAAATTTAGTTTCCAACATTCTTAGAAAACGAAAGAAATTGCTTGTGGCAATTCCGTATTTTGCAGCTTCTTCATCTTCTTTTTCATTCACCTTTGGAAAATTCACGAAATTTTCGACTGTTGGTGGATTTTCACTGATGTCGCATTCGAATATTCTTCTGTTGTCGATTTCTACCGCCACTATTAAATTAGTTAATTTTTTGTTAGGACAATTATTGTCGCATTTATCAGTAGGTGAGCGTATAAGCCAATTATTGTCGTATTTGGGAAATATATCCTCTTCCGACGAAAAACAGAAAATTAATTCTAGTATTTTCACCTCGGTTTTTGCAGCCAATAGTTGTAAACTAGCCGTTTCAACAGCAGTTCTTTCGCGTCCATGGTTTAAGCGAACTCCAATTTTTTGTAAGTTAAATATTGATGAGATTCCCATAATTTCCTCTATATTGTTATATTCCACAATTAATTCGTTTAACGAAGGGAGATTTTTGAAAGCGTTTCTATTGATAGAAGCATTCGCTATATCATTTGTAATATCAGCTTGGTTTCTTTCATGAGTCAGTCTGATTGTATTTCTTAAATTTATCCTTTGGCGACATGTGCATATTATTTTTAGAGAAACTAAATTTGGGAACAAGATAGAAATATTTTTCATAATTTCAAGAAAGTCGTCGTGGTCGAGAAGGCTAGTTGTCTTAATAATAATTTCTAATTTCAAGATACGAAATAAAGAATGTTGATGTTTTTCTTTCATTAAGTTCGTTAATTTAATGAAGGTTTCATACCGGTCTAAATAAAAAATCAGAGATCTTAAACTTTTGTATTCGGAACCCATTGTCCTAATAACTTCGACTGTTTTAGCAGCCGCGGAATCACCGTAGTTTAAACTTTTTGTCGCGACCATATACTCGGTCAATGTCAGGGATATTGATTCGGTCGCCTTGTACGGATTTTTTATGGCGTTTTCCAGAAAGGCTAGAAATATCGTCGAGGTTTTATCCCCGTCGTCCGAATCCAATAGCGAAAAGAGCAGGTCGAATTTTAATTCTTTCAACCCATGATTTTCTACATAATAATTCATAATCAAATCGCAGCTCAGCGCGAATTTTCTCGAATCCGTAACATTGTTGTATAAATCTAAGAAGGATAATGTTTCGAAAACAGCGTTGATCGCTAAATTTTGCAGGTTTTTCACGTTCTTCTTACTTCCCTTCTTCTCCATATCGAGTTATTCGTCGTCGAATTCGGGTGTAAAAAAAAGGATTAAGGAAACGCAGTAGTATTTTTTCAACGAAATCAATCGTAATACCAATGAATGTAAAACCCTTCTACGGTATAACTAAAGATTCTATAAATCCACGGGCGCTGGTCGACTGGTATTATTCGAGGAATGTACGTAGACTCACATTCGTGGAAATGCGATATAAACGACGTTTTACAACAATGCCACGTTACCTAATGATAAACTATATAATATTTTGAGCCTCTTTTATAGGCGAGAAATAAAAATTAAGTCAGTTGAATTTTTTTATTTATTTTATTTTTTAAAAAGCAAAATTTATTAATATTTTCAATTAAGCGAATATAATATAGATAAACAACGAGATCAAACATTCGCTCACATCAGGGAACTCTGATGTTTTTAAAAATATTTCGTTTCCCTTTTATAACTAAGAAATGTTTCTAGCAAAATATTTCGGGTTGGAAAATTTTGTATATTTACGGTGGTTACCAATTTCTGGAAAAGATACGGGAAAAATGTTTGCTTTTGGAACTCGATATTTTTCTAAAAATTAAAAAAAAGAACCAAGTATATAAAAAAATACCTTCTTTTAACCACAAATGACTATCGTAGAAACTTTTTTATTTCGACAATGTATTTATGCCTATCAATTATCTGGGAACCAAATATCACCAATGAATCATATATTCCATCGGATAAGGAAAATACCATGAACATTGTTCATAGGTGTAAGTGCGAAAGTTTAAAAAGTCCGAAAGAAAAAAATTCAAAATTTTTCCGTAAATTAAAATACTTTTTCGAAATTTTGACTTTAAAATTTTTTTTGTGAATTATTTTCTTTGAAATTTTTTAGATTTTAGCACTTAGACCTTCGACTTATATCAGTTCCCTTCGAAACGTCACTATGTCTGGTTGAAGCTATAGGTTATACCTAAAAACTGTCGCGCGATCACATTAGGTCGTTTTCCGGTTCCCTTCGACCGCCGTATGATTCGCAAGGATCTTCTCCCGTAATTAGAAAATACAATATTGTGCCGTGCGTGTCTTTGACTTTGTGATGATAATACGATTTGTTAGCTTCTTTTAAATGAACGCATGTTGTCATCGCGTCGTAGTATTCTTCAACACCCCCGTATTTCGTGACCTGAACGACGTTCGATAGATACAATGGGAATGCCAAGAAGATAATGGTTTTGAACCCCATCGCTTCGCTGTAGTAGATGTGTCACAAGAAACCTTTTACCGGGCGTTTGTATTTAAACGCTCCGTCGATAACCGAATCGTTTATTCATCATTTTCCTTTTATTTTTTAAAATGAACTTAATTAATAATATTTTATACCTAAAATATATAATATTTTTTATATCTAATTTTTTTTAATCTAAAAAAATAAAATGATCGATCGAAAAATTTCGTCTTTTGGGCATAATAACCCAGGTTTTTAATACCTAATTTATTCGTTAACAAAATGATTCGAAAAGTCTCAGAAAAAAGTTGGTGAAATTAGTTTTCAAATTTTTAAATACATAATAATTGTGCCGTTTAATATACGATTCACCGTTGATTGAAAACAATTAACTAATATGTTAATGATTTTAACGCCAGGATGGGTGAAATAAAACATGTATAATACGCTATGTTTTACTTATAAAATAAAGTACTTTATTATAAGATGATTTAGTATTAAAGAATTACCAATACAAAAAAAATGTTTAGGGGTTGGATATTTTATCATTTCCGTAGACAAATAAATGAATAAAAAAGAGATATAAATAAAAAATTTACTAACTGTTCTATTAGTTTAAACTAATCTTATCAAATAAATATATTTTGTTTTTACATTTCATATTCGTTTGAACATAATACTTACATGTCTTATATGGACTTAAATTCATTTCATGACGTACAAGAAGCCAGCTTCAAAAATTGCTAAACACGAGTGCGCGAGCGAGAGAGCCGTATAAAAGATTGGAAAAACAAGCAATATGTTTGGTTTGAGTGTCCCTCGAGAGAATATTTGGTTGAATTAAAAATCAAAAAACGTTTAACTATTAGTCTGTGTAAACAACAACAACACAAACCAATACCCCGCTTTGAACCATAAGTGCTACTACGGATAAGATTCTAGGAATTCGAATCCATATGTATGTCGGGGTAATCTTTACGGGACCTTATATAATCATCGGGGGAGTATTAATCACAAAGTCATTCGACGAATCGAGAGAGAAACTCCGCGGCATACTTCTGACTTCGGACGCCCATTTTTTCACTCGATATCGAGACTATTCTGCCATACAGGGACGCGCTTAAAATATATCACGGAGCTAATAAAATATCAGGTGTATAAATATATATAAAGAACCTTGCTTCTATAGAGAGACAGAGATCAAGGATAGATATAGTAAGTGTATTGGGCAACCGATTTATTGCTATGTCTTATTATCGAGAACTAATGCAATCCTGTTCAAGTGTCAATCAAAAAGTTTTATTCGAGTTTACCAACCGCACCTTTGTTCACGATTGTTAGATCACATATACGAATTATCATTACAAAAACATATAAATTAACGTAGTGTCCCTTACTTTATCAAAAAGAGGAGAGGAGAGTCATTACTCAAAGAGATTATAATAAAATATTTTTTCTGCTATATGTAGTAAAAGTTTTCTGTTATTCGAACCCGAATAGAGAACTTACACTAATCTGCACTTTGTCAATAAATTTGGAGACATCTAGACAAAATATGCATTATAATTATAATTTTCCTGTAGAATCATCAGAGAAAACCCAGTCTATTTTATAATTTCGCTTTTCCACTAGTATATATTCTATAAATTGCTTTATTTATTCAAACCTGAAAACTGCTTATCTCTAGATTGTCTTGTATTGCCATTACTATACTATAACATTTGCTTGAAAGCTGTGTCATTTGCAGAAATTCACTTTATTTTGATTACCAAGTTAAGTATCAAGTTATTTCAGGAAAAACCTATCAGCCGATTTTATTACTCAATAAAAATTATAGTACACATTTTAACAATCCTATCCCACTAAATCTTTTCTAACCCGACGTAGACTTAAATATCAATACTGTAAGATCAATCGGAAATGCCTATATAAAGTGAAAGAAAGGGTATTCTAATCTATATATCGGTTGCACGTTTTGAAGGATGTAGCATATAAACTTAGTAACATAATATTATATTTATCAATTCTATAGATGAGAATCCTATTCATACCATTTTTAATAATACTATCTTTCGCAATCGGCATTACTATATAAGATATTCACGATATCCCAGATTAATCAATTATTATTTATTTTTATTATGATAGGTAGTTTTTGAGACCTAATTAGATATACCGTTCAATCATCAATGCAGAAAACTAGCAGGCATTACCACTATCTGTTCCCTGACTGGATGCTTCGAGAACACTCAGAAATCGTATAATGGATTGTAGGTGCTATTTGTCCTTTAAATAAAGACTTACGCATAAAATTCAATAACGCCATAAGTAATTTCTAACATAGTTTTGCTAGACGGTAGTCACACACGGAACAGAACAGAGCGTTAATGTTCATTTCTATTGCACATCTATTCTCTCATTTCCTATAATCTAATATAGTGTATCTAAAAAAATTCTAATCCTGGACAAACGAAATCATATATATATATATATTCACGATTGTCATTTACGCTAAAACGGAAAAAGAATTAGACTTGTGATATGTTACGTATTTGCCAGCTTCTTCATCTTCTTTCCTATATCTCAGACCACTTACAGTTCAGCAAATATATTCATAGAATTACTTGCAGACATAGAGAGGTTTATGTGAGTTGCGAGTATCATTTATTCCATACACGCTGAACATGTGCGAGATTGAATTGAAAGATAATATGCATTCGAGAGTATGTATATACTGTGTCCTCGATGCTGATCACCGCCTATCACTTATGTTAAATAAAATTAAGATATAACATGTTTTTGTTTATGGCATAGTCAAGTTAAAATGCTGTCCGCCACTGTTATCCAGTTAGGACTTAGAACTCCATGTAAATGACCCAAATATTCTGTGACTCGTAATATTTCGTGGTGCGAGAGAGATATACCCTACACTACGCCGACAGCAAAAGCAAGAGGAGAAAAAAATTAATTCTTCACTCAAACTGAATAAGAACAAACTACAAAATATTGGCTTTGTAGCAAGTCCACTAATAGATTCGAGTGCAGTCAAGACTAAGTCACGGCACCATTGCAACATATTTCACTTATCTAGTAGTCTCGCGCGACGATCACGCGCATAGGGTACAGGTTTAAGCAGAGACAATATCCGACCATAAATTTATATCACGATAAAGAGTTAAAAAGATAATATTTCTCTCGTACTGATGCATTAGTACACCCATGAAAGGTTATTTTCACTCTAATGTGTTATAAATAGTAAAAATGACAATTCAGATTGGCACACCTGTCATCCATAAGTTAAGTGAGGAATTAAATCGGTATATTATACGAAGGGGAGAGATATTATATTGAGAATGTCGTTTCTATTAATAGAAGCATTCGCTATATCATTTGTAATATCAGCTTGGTTTCTTTTATGAGTCAGTCTCATAGTATTTCTTAAATTTATCCTTTGGCGACATGTGCATATTATTTTTAGAGAAATTAAATTTGGAAACAAGATAGAAATATTTTTCATAATTTCGAGAAAGTCGTCGTGGTCGAGAAGGCTAGTTGTCTTAATAATAATTTCTAATTTCAAGATACGAAATAAAATAGAATTAGGTAGATATGTTTATTTTTCTTATCTAGAGAGTAATAGTTTGAGTATTAATATATTTTAATAAATATAGAGGTTTTAATACCGGTCAATAATAAAAATAAATCAGTAAGATCTTAAACTTTGTATTATCGGTAACACATATGTCCTAAAAATAACTTCGTTAACTTAGTATTTATAGTCACATGACGCGGAATTACTACCAGTTAAGTTTAAATATATTATTTATTAATTACGTTATGCGCGACCTATTAAACTCGATCAATTATGTCATGAGTATGAGATATTGTATTATCGTCGACCTTGAGTACGATTTTTTATGGCGTTTTTTAGAAAGGCTAGAATAATGTCGAGGGGTTTTATTCCCCGTCGTCCGAATACCATATATAACGAAAAGAGCAAGGTTCAGAAATAAGTATAATTCTTTCAACTAACCTATAATTTAGTTTTTCTAATACATAATATTCATATAAAATACTAAAATCGCTAAGGCTCAAGTATAACTGGACGAATTTTCTCGAAATTATACCAACCGAAAAATTTATTTTTAGTAATTTAAAATCTTATAATATGATATAAATTAGATGTTATTGAGTGAAAATCAAACGTTACAATATATATATGCTATCTTGCAGTTTTTCACGTATCTTCTTCCTTTTTTACCTTCTTATCTTATTTATATATATATATATATATATATATATATATTATATATATATATATACTATATATATATATATATCTGTTATATATATATATTGTATAGTTATATAATATATATATTATATATATATATATAATATAATATATAATAATATATATATATATATTATACAATATATAGTATATATATATATATATATATATATACTATATATATATATATATATAATATATATATATATTATTATATATATATATATATATAATATAGTACTCCAAGTGCGTTTTAAAATTGGATTCTGTTAAAAAAGAAAAACCTTAAGAAGTTTATAAAAATGTTCTCCAAAAAGTTAAAATGGTCTCCAAA